>LUCH01003306.1:2564-15342 GCA_013368495.1 Paragonimus heterotremus | reverse complement strand
CTGCTCGGGGATTAATATTGAGTGAGTGATGGGCAGTAACATAGTTTCACCTATCCACCCTGCCACGTACAGCAGATAGGGCGACCCGGTTTATCCTGCGCGACGGCCGATGCAGTGTATCTGGTTTTTGTTGTAAAGTCATAGTATTTATGGGTTTAGGATACTGCCAGGACACCCAGACCTAGACAGGATATCGATTAGGGCCCTCAACCAAAGCCTTTGGCTCAACAGCCTGTACCACAAAGCAGCAGGTGACATACATGCACAGACGCATCACCATCGACCACCCAGAACAGGCTCGACAGTCACAACCCAGGGCGTTCGGCACATTCACATAGAGATAATACTGCACGGACGAACCAACCACACATACAGCACAGACAAACCAATCACACATACAGAGAATCAGATCAAGCAAAAACACAGCAGACCCAACCAAAACACAACTCATCGACACCGTACATAACGAACGCCTCACAACGGACACATCTGCCTTTTGTCTGGCCGCTCTCCTTCCGCCAATCTGACATGGTTGAACCTGCAACGACCGAGGTCGCAGTCAGCACAGCCCTCCGGATCAAAACAGCACACAAGCCTGACCACCACACTAAGGCAGTAGAAAAGGTCACACATACACACACTCACACACACATGAGACCGTGCACACATGCAGTAGTGCGTCTACACGATTGCATCGCAGAAACAGCCAGCTACAAACACATCAGAGTATCCAGCACTGATCACGCGCAATCATAAGACCGACGTGATACCGATCTCATCATGAGCACAAAGCCCAACAAATCTACGTCTCAAATACACAATAAGATCACACAAAAACTCACCTACCGGTTTTATATACACAAAGACGCATAGACATATACATATCGTACAAATATGTGCGTTTCATGGTGCGTATGGTTTATGTGCAAACAAGTGCGAGGCACGCATATGAGCAATATTACCAGTCAGAAAGGGAGGACAGACAAAACGTGACATGAGCACAAATGGACGTTTCACTGACCTTTTGAAGTGCTTCACCGTTAACGTACGTTCCCGAAGACGATTCACGATCCAATAAAACATACTGTTCCTCCGTACTTTTGTAGATAACCTCGCAATGGATCTGGAACAGAAAAGATAACGATGGCAACAAATTTGCATTGACTTAAAAAGCAGACAGATAACATAGGTTTTCGGCCGTACCCATGGAAGGTATCTTGAAATGTCGAAGAGAACCGGTTAACACATAGGCACAAATGTAAGAACAAATTGTTGAGCAAACATAAACAGTGAAATTTCACCAAGAATTAAAAACCCAACGGTATCAGGGCCACCAGTGACTGGGACAGGCTAGCTTGTGCGACAGCGTTTCCCGCCAATGATATAGATTGTTGCGCATTCTCGAACATGGCGGGTAATACTGTCAGACCTTTGGCGGTGGGACTGTCAAATCTTTTGTGACTGTCATACTGCTATCTTACTTGTGATTACCAACTATCGACAGATTCGTTGAACAATACGCGATGCAACAAAAGACATTGTTGTACATGTAGTTTCGTTTATGTACAATATAGTGCGTACATTCGGGAACTGAAGAATAGGTCTCAGCGCCAGGAAGATGAGACTAAAAACGACCATTGGAACATCGCACACATTATGACGCATCACTAAGGTGAACGACAATGTACTGTTGCCCAATGTGTGTGGATACACGTCAGCAATGCAAGTGAGTGTGCGTGTTCATTGTCATATGTTTACATACAACCTGTAGGGGATTTCATGCAATAAACAACTACGCGGGTCAAGTGTCTTTCGCGGTCACAACAACCGGTGCCGTGACCAGTGCGAGGATAAAGATACTCTGGTAGCAGACGTTCGATAATGGAGACGCCCAGGCGTTTCTGAAAGATTTCATGTACGTGGCGAAAATGGTACGAGTCAAGACCGACCGTGGGAAGCTGATTGCTCTGCGGACGCTGATGAAAGACAGGACGAGAGTGATGCTAGACACAGCGTAAAGAGGCCCTGTGAAGATGCAGCGGGCCGCTGCGAAGGAGTCGCTGGTAGCTTTGTGTGGAAGCCCGGCCGACCGCCAGGGGGTTATGCGGCAGTTCAAAGCGGCCAGGTTTGGACAAGCAGCAGACCCATCCGTGTTTGCCGCCATTCTACAAGGATAGCTGGACAGGGCACTATCAGAACTGGGTCAGGGATCACAACGTCAGTAGCTGGAGGGGTCATTTACTGATGGTGTCTCAATGGCGGTTCACGATCAAGTCCGTACTGCCCACGTCGGGAGTTATGTCTGTGGCTCCAGACAAAAAGACCCTAGAAGAAATATATAAGAGAATGGAGCGGCTGGCAGCGGATGTAGCTGCATTGAGAACAGTATCACAGAGGAAAGATCGACTACGAAACTGCCTCAGTTGTTGTGAAAAAGTACACTGAAAGGACTGTCCAACCCGGCGGTTTAAGAGGTCTGAAAACAAAGTGTCCCATGGTTGTTCTTTTTACCGGACGGATTAACCAGTAATGACAGCGACTGAGACAGAGGCCGTACATACGAGGGTTAAAGTGGACGAAGAGATAAAAAAAGCGCCCGGTCGATACGGGGCGGCTATTTCGTTGATTGCTTGCGTAGGGAAGCAAAACGTAGAACCGACATCCATGGTGATCAGGACAGTTGGGAGTCATAACCTGTTAGGTGATAATGTGAAAGAATGTGAAGTGCCTATTGGCAGTCATGAATCACCGTCTCACTGTGCCCGCAGAAACTAAGCGAACGATCCTTGGAGTCGATTTACTCGTTGCGGCAGACACCGTAATCGACCTGAAGCTCAAAAATTTGTCAACTAGGTAGGGTTCCCCGAGACTCACAGGACAGGAACAGAATAGCGTCAACCAGCTACGCGTGGGTAAAGCCCCAGACTTGTACCGTCCCTTGGTTCCAGTCCAAGGTCGAGAAATACGCTGAACTACTCATGAGCGGCGATGATTCGTACGGAATCCACAAGTAGATTGCGCATGAAATACCAACAACCGGAACAATTCGACTTCACGGACCCCGTGGGATATGGGTTCATCTTGAAGAGGAAGCGAGAAAGCAAATGCGGAATACGCTGGATGAGGATCTTATCGAAGAAGCCAACAGTTTGTACAACTCGCCTGTTCTCCTGGTGAAGAAGTTCAACGGGAAATCCAGCTTTTGTGTGGATTTCAGATGGCTGCTTGGAGTAACGCGAAACAGTTGGGTCGGGGAAGTTGCCAGTTCACCAAAAACATTGTGTGATCACAAGTGACAAAGTTCATTTGCTAGTGACCTTTACCTTTGCCATAATCGTGCGCGGCTCCGATCTTCACAATCGACCTACACTCTCGTGACAACTGTTGTTGTCATCCCGACTACACACCTAGACTGTACTGTCTAGACTTTTGTCTGGTCCATTCCTTTCGACCGTGCTTGTTGTTAGCTACAAACCCTATAAATACGAACGGGTTTGTGATCATGTTGTCTTTGGATTGAGTGACAAGGTAGCTCTGTCCGGAGGCCAGTCTTTACTCTGTGTTCGTTCGTTAGCCTCCAGTGGTTGGGTTGGCCGGGAAGATACGTATTAATCGTGCATATTTCGTAGTCAGTCGTTCAGAACCGTTGAACGTCGTTTCGTTATTTACCGTTTCACGAACCATTATTCTGTTGTCTGTTTACGCGCTCGTAGGCCGTATAACTCTAGGTACACCAAGCTGTGCCAATGCCGCCCGTCGGTGGCATTTTTGATAAGTTGTAACAGGCGAAGTTGTTCACAGTATTGGACTTACGTTCTGGATACTAACAAGTAGAAATCAAACCCGCGGATCGTGAGGTAACCGTATTTACGGTGAACGAAAAACAGTACCAACTCAAGTGCATATCGTTTGGTCTATTCGGGGCACCGTTCATATTTTGATGTCTGATGGTTCAGTTGGTAAAACGACCGGAAAATGTAGCGGCATACAAAGACATCGTGATATACGATAACACAATCGGAACATGCTGTCTATATAGATCCTAGCCTAAAATGAATTAAGAACTCGGGACTCCAGATTAATGCCGATAAGTCACAACTCCGACGATCATCGGTAGTGTTCCTGGGACATAAAGTGAGTCAAGATGAAATCAGGCCCCTGCCGGATAAAATATGGACACTTAAAGGGGCCATGGTTCCGAATTCTAGGTGCACGTTGAGACAACTTCTGGATCGAGTGGGGTATTACAATCGGTTCGTGACAAATGCCCACTCCATTACATCATTACTGCACGAACTCCTTCGAAAAGACAAGCAAACTGAATGGACCGACAACGCCCAGAGAGCGTTCCTGTGGGTGCAATAAGAAGTGAACAAGCAACAACTGATGCTGAAACCTCCGAATACAAAAGGAATATTCATCAGCAAATGCCAGTGACCATGGCATTGGGGCAGTACTCAAGTAAAGAAAAGGAGTAATTGAATATATTAGCAGAGTCTTGACCCCAGCAGAAAAACGTATTTAACCACTGAGAGGGAATGTTTGGCAATCGTCTGGGTACTGGACAAGTGGGAGCCACACTTGTTAGGTCAACAGTTTTACGTGGAGACGGCTCATGAACCTCTAGACGGAATCAGCACTGCGAGGTGTCCGAGAACCAAATTGGTCTGGTGAGCATTGAGTTTACAGGAATACGATTTCACGATCAATTATGTGCCTGGTTCTAGCGACTGCGTCGCTGGTTTTCTTTCTCAACTTCAGTTAGACAGCGAATATCCCAAAGCGACTTTTGGAGTGAGTGATTTAGTAATGGAGCAGAACCCACAAACACTACAACGTCAGGACAAGGTCCTCCGGAAGATGATTGACATTCTAGCAAGAGGCGTGAGGATCCCAGCAAATACTAGGGTTGAAAAGTTGAAAATAATCGCTTCCCAATAAAGAAGAGTTGGTTTAAACAGTGCGGACGTATTAACGTGGCAGCGTGGAGTTGGGCGCTCTTGCGTGGTAGTCATCCCGAGAAAACAGAAGAGGAAACTGATAGCAAACCGCCATAAAATTGCACATACTGGATGTACCAGGACGTACAAAGAATAAATCGGTAGAAGAAACAGGATGTGACGGCTTAGATACTTGCCTGCCAACAGTGTCAACTACTGAAAGGAGATAACGGGGGAGTCCAGCAACCCCTATAGCTAATACCGATCTCCGAAATCAGTCAACTCTGGTTGGTGGATCTTATGGGCCCGTTTCCACTGTGCGTACACGGTAATCCGTACCTTCTGATCATGACAGAATATTTTAACTGTTGGGTCGAAGTGACCGGCGTTCCGGACCAAAAGGCATCTACGGTGGGAGACACGGTAGTGAAGTACACCGCAGCGAACCACGGCGTAACAAAGACGACCTTGACGGATTATGGACCACGCTTTGAAGGCAATGAGTTTTTAACACGCATGCAGCAACTTGCAATCAAGCGAATCTGAAAGACACCATGTCACTCGCAGACGAATGGGCTCACTGGGCATAGCAACTGAACAGTCAAGGAACAGTTATCAGCTAAAGGAGCCAACCGGGAGTCTGCATTACCACTGTTATTGGCCAACTGAGTGTCTGTGCAGGCGAGCAAGAAAAAATGTCCATTTCGATCGATCTACGGTAGAACCCCTCGACTTCCAGTGGATCGGTACACTGAGTGCATGACCAGTCAGAGGGAACTGCAATCTCATTATCACGGTAGAGAACCCACAGACTGTCCAAGTGCACGCTGACGGATTGTCGAGTTGCTCACACTATCAGCACATTTGGTACAGGTTAGTTGACGAAAGTAACAGTGGTAGAGGAGCGTCAGGTCATATGCACCGTTCGTCAGAATGGACCCGATCTCCAAATAGCAGGGCAAAATGGAAAGCACAAACACTCCAGGTCTTTCTAACAAAATGGCTGTTCATCAACAGTTGGTAAGTCTACAGACCAATCAAATTCACAACAACGGGTTCGCTATCAGGCGAAATGTTGAGTCAGGAGTTACGTTATCGAAACAGGATGTTTGATAATCAAAGCACGAACCCTTTGGCGTACAATACATTGTCAGAATTATAGCGAAATAATAATGACGAGCATAACCTGTCGACCACCCGACAAAACAAAACTTGCTCCAGTAAAATGTTATCTACCACACCCATCGATTCCACATAAATGTGTTGTATTTGGCCCGATGATGAAACATGGAGAACAAGCTTGTTTGCTACACGTTTCTTCTCATGACTAAATCGGGCGTATTCAAAATATCAAAAACTAATACCTACCAGCATCATCATGGCTAACAGCAAAACACCAATGGTTGACATAGATGTTTAATTGTTACACAGCTTTACAAGGACAAACGTGCTTAAATTCACAAGCTGCAAAAGTGAAACGAAAAGGATCTAATTTCTGACAAAGTCTGAATGTCTAAATTCAAACACGCAACCTCAAGCACGCACCTTGGAAAAAAAAAACTAGATTGACAGTGAGAATTCAACACCTACAAAACATCATTATCATCACAGATAGCAATACATCAGTAGTGCACACTGATTCTTAATTGTCACACAACCACGAAGAGACAAAAGTAAACCCTGTCTAAGAAGAGAGAAGAAAAACAAGGAAAGGCGAGGGGACCAAACCACTAAAAGAAGCTACGTCTATAATCGAACATACAACAGCAAGGGACCTACACCATGCAAACAAACAACCGAGCTGTAAGTGAAAGTAAGGCGTCATCAGCAAAACAGCTTCCTTACGGCTTTCACTGCCCCGCGTCATTAATTGCACTCACTTCACAGACAACTCGGTCAAACAACGACGATATTCATGCCACTGAGCTCGGTTAGCCGCCATTTCATCTAAAGTTTCAAGCCATCGACTCTGTGAGTCGCGAAGGCTGCAGCCCGGGAGACGAACCCGATCTACAATGCCCAATCCCTTCGTGAACGATTTCATTTTTCTACGCTAGGTCATCATTTGTCCACCTCGTATCTTACGCCAATCGACCGCAGCGTCGGTGTAGCGGGCGACTAGCTGGCATCCTTAGTACGCGACCCAACCATCTTAGTCTGTGCAAACGCAGTGACTGAATAAAAGAACTCGTTTGACAATTAATGTCAAACACTCGCTTTCTAATCTCCTCGTTGCTCACTCGTTGGTGCCACTCGATACGAGCGACTGAACGCAGACACCGGTGGTCAAATACCCGAGGGACTATGTTTCGCTGCCGTATAGTAATGCAGCCCTCACTGTTGTCTGATATACGCGACCCTTAAGCTTCAGAGAGATACCTTTCTGTCACCATAAGTGACCCAGATTAGTAAACACCACCCTAGCCTTAGAAATACGCGCCTCTATTCCACTCTCTACACCTCCGCTGCCGCCGCTGATGCAGCTTCCGAGATATACAAACCGATCAACAACTTCCATGACTTCATTATCTAATATTAAATCTACGCAGTCACAGCAATCTTGCAGAAGCACTTTGCAGTTCGAGGCTGCAAAGTGCATTCCGAAGTACTTAGCAGAACGCGAAATTGTGTTCAGCGTTGCTTGTACCGCTTGAAAGTCGTCAAACAGCAACACCTCAATCGTCAGCATAATAAGAGTCAGTCAGTCTTGCACCAGACAGGAGGTCCACGCCGGCATCGTTCGAGTGCCGCAGACGGTCCTCTATTATTTTGTCCATGACGGAATTGAACGAAAATGATGAAAGGGGACGGCCTTGACGAACGCCGCTCCTGGTGCTGAAACTGTCAGACAGCCCACCATAAACCCTAACCTCAGCCGAAGTATGGGAGTAAAGCGCCGACAGTATGTTCACATACTTAGTCGGTACATCCTTGTGTTTAAGCGACTCTAAAAGTGTAGATCGATCCGCCGAATCGAATGCACCTTTATAGTTGTGAAATATGGCAATTGTTGGCCGGCGGTATAGATGACGCTGCTCCAAAATTTGACGAAGGGTAAAAATATGATCTATACACCCCCGGCCAGGACGAAACCCTGCCTGTTCTTCTCTGATGTTAAACTCCCGAACTGCAGTGAGTCGATGAAGTATAATGGATGCCAGAACCCTAGAAATGACTGGGGTCAAACTAATTCCTCTATGGTTTTCGCAAGAGTTCCCGATACTGTTCTTGAATATAGGAACCATTATCGCGTAACCCCAGCACGGAGGGATGGTCTCCGTCACCCACAAGTTGAAACAGCTGAGTCCAAGCCTCAACTAACACCCATCCACCCTCTCTGAAAAGTGCCGGCACGATATCATCTGGACCAGCAGCCTTATTACGATTGAGAGCCGAGATGTAATCGCGAACCTCAGTCTCAGTGAGTGGTTCAAAACCCACTGACGAAGGTGCTACGTCACAAGTCTGTGGCGGCAACATAATGGAAGCAGCAGGCCAGTTAAATTGACCCTCAAAGTGTTCCGCCCAGCGTTTCAACCTTCTGGACTTATTACAAATTAGTGTGTCATCTACCTCGTTGATGGCTTCACTGACAGACGGCCACTTGGGACTAGTAGCACGGACCAGCTTAAAGAGTTTACCAGTGTTCCCTGAAGTAAAGGCGGTTTCCATTTCCCTAACTTTTTCCACTAACCAAGCCTCACGATCAGATTTTAGAGTGCGTTTCAGTTTCCTATGGATATCTCTTCTAGACTTATTATGTGAGCTACCAAGAGGAACCTTCCGTCTGGTTTCTGACAACTCCAGGGATTTCTCTGAAATCCAATGTTCATTAAACTTATGCACCCCGGTGCCGCATGCTACAGTACCTGATTTCTGAAATGGCCTGTGAGATTTGAGTCTAGCAGCTATTAGAATCTTCGGAGTGAATACCACTAAGGCGGCTTTCTAAGCTGGTTTGATATTTATGCTTCACTGATGGTAAAGCCAGTTTCTCAACAATCAGTCGTTGTTGTCGGTGGGGTCGTTGTCCAACAAAAGTAAGAACAAAACGACAGCGTACCAACAAATGACCTGAATCCAAGTATGTGCTCCAGTGAGAACGACAGTCTTGAATGGAACCACGCCACCTATAACTAACAGCTATGTGGTCTATCTGAGACCAGGCCTGATTCGGAGAAGGCGGGCGCCAAGTATAGCATTTACACGCACGATGCCTTAAACTAGTGTTGATTAAAAATGGCTTGTGCTCAGCGCACAGCTGCAACAATCGCCCGCCATTATCTGACCGATGTGACCCTATCCCAAACATGTCACCTAGAAGAGATTCGACCGAATTAAGGCGGCCGACCTGAGCATTCATATCTCCGGCCAGCACGACTATATCAGAGCCACGTGTCTCATTGCGGATTTTATTGGCAACACTAAATGTGCTTGCTTAATGAATCGTAGGGACAAAAGTCATCCGGTAAGAGATAAATGAAATTCACAACTGACCAAAAAGAGTTTGCATTATGAAAAGTGGCAAGCCCCTCAATTGATCGGACCATCCTCAATTTACTGCTCTTAGTAGTTCTGATATTGTACAACTTGATACGAAACAATCTATTGCCAACAGCTCAGATGAAAAACAGATGTAACACCACAGAACCGAAAACATGGAGCTAATCACCGAATACTACAATACAATCAATAAGCAGCTAAACGTAAATTCACAACTGCGGGTTCCACACTGTCACGGCATCGATTGTTACACCTCACGTAGAATTCAAATAAAGTGGAATTGGAAGAATAACAGAGAATATACAGCGAAAACGAAAAAAGCCAACATAAGCAACAATGAAGCCGTCTGTAAGCCAATCGATGCGGGGAGTAACCTGAACCGCCCAACGCTATTTATACACGAACAGAACATTACTCCCATTCACACAGACAAGTCATCCATCTTCTTTTGAAAAAAAGCGGTGAATTCAGGTCTCACTTTTGTTACCGCTCATTACTATGGTCTACCAATGCCACGACTGTGTTCTGAACTCCAACATATATCAATGCTTACCGTCGAATATTCTGCATCGGGAAAAAACAGCCGTGATTCCGTCTATGTGATATGAATGTTACCTACATGCGTTCGTAGCTTTCGCAGTCCGAAAGTATGGTCTAGCGTATGCAGTAAAGAGGTTTTGATATGCACCACATGAACATATTGGAAAATGCCCCTAGCATAAACTGATAAATATGGTCGTCACATCGACATAAAACAATACAAATTTTCATCCAAAATTACGCAGTTCTCTTACCGTACCAACCGCCGGATCGTCTGGAAAATTGACAGACGGGCAGAAGGTAGGATTGCGACCGATACAGCCCCATCCTTTGGATGATTCATCACTGGTCAGAATGAAAACTGTGCCAGGTGAAGTGTATTCAGAAGTCAGTACAACTAGCCGTACGCCAGGAGGGTACACCACTGGCTTCGCAATCACAGTGGTAGGTTGATCTGATGCTGGGGGAGACCCATTAGGCATCTCTGTATCTTGAACACAAAAACATGAATGAAAAGAAAAGTTTAACAACCATTTATAGACTCTCAGGTAAAAGAACATTGTAAATCCCACTCACTACAAAGCGACGAGAACAAACAGCATTCGAACATGCGATAGCAAGTAAGAAATAGAGTGATGTTCATTCAAATCGGCTATGTAAACTAGAGAACTACAGATGGAAAGACCATTGCCATAGTTACCGTCAGAGGGTTTTTCAACACATGTGCGATCTCCCGAATACCGTTTCCGTCTTCTTTTAGAGGAGCTTTCATTCGATGCACCGGAACCTCGTCGACGCAACCGGTGCCGACGACTAAACGATCGATGATCGGTGCTGTTTGATGAGTCTGAGCTCCAAGACTGCTGACGAGAATGTCCGTGGGAGGGTGACCGAGAAAGAGATCGATACCGACGATTATGTCGATGTGAACGATGGTTATTTGACCGACCACTATGGTTGTACCGACCGGGGGATAGAATAAGTGGTGCAGCATCCTTCAAGTATACGTGTCCAATAGTTCGAGCATGCCGATTCAGTGGTTCAGGAAAAAAAACAAGGGGAAAAATGAAATAAATCAGCTACTGCTCGCAAAAATAAACCACTCGTCGGAATAGTCACCGCGGTGTTGTCGACGAGTTTGTGATATCCAAGGCAGAGTTGAGTTGTAATCCGATACATACTGATAATCTGCAATGGCAGAAGATAATGAGCATATCTTGAATGAAAGATGACGATTATGGTACAATAATATCTCCAGGAGGAATAAAGACAAAAAACGACCGGTAAACACACCTGCGGATCATGAACAGACAACCGGATGAGTAGTCGTCGATACTGTTTTTCCCAGTGGTGATAATCAACAGATGACTGACGGGTGTATGCTCCGGTTACAGAATTATACCTGTAACACATTCCACTTTTTGGTTCAAAAAACAAATGATTTTCCTAGAACACAAAGATCAGATGCATTGTGTAACAGGCCCAGTAGACCGGATATATACTGGATCGTAATAATAACCACTATTTCTATCGAAATAAAGACCAATACGGTCGTCAAATATGTAACCAGTGTTATGGAAAGCGGTCTCAGAAGCCTCCTTCAACACTTCCGCGATCGATTTACCTGAAAATAACGCGATGCGAATAAACTGCAGATATTCAATTCACACTTGCCACTTTCCACAGCAGCCAAATCACAGTCTTTTTCAAGATCAATCACCGCTGTTTCCTTTGACCTATCTGTCTGTTCTGAAATGCCAACTCACCAGTTGATGAACGCGAAGCTCACCTTGTTCTAACTGTGTATTGCGTACAGTGAGGGCCTGAATTATGGCATCTTTGTCTTCTAGCTCCTTTTCAAGAAAAAAGATCCGAGTTTCCAATTCACTTAATTTTTCAAAAACGTCAAACTCCATGTGTACGAATATTTGCTTTATGAGTGCGTAACCTACGATCGTAAACATAGTGTTAAGAAGGACAAGTTTTAAACTGAGGCAAATAAAAATAATGAAAAATGGTGCACAAGTGACCTAAGATGGAGGGAAGTGAACCAAAATCAGCTTGGAAAACAGTCTTAAAAGCACAACCCGCTCGCCATTGATCCCAAGCAATTCCAAAAGCGACTAACAAGACTAAGTCAACGAAACTTCATTAAAAAAGTTTTTAAAAAATTTAGTATCAGCAAATCAGGCTTTATTTAACTGACAATACGGGCATGAGAGCTGAAGTATGGCACAAAAAAGTGAGTAACTAGCACCACCGTAAGTGTCACCATCACTATGTGTACAAGTGGGACTTAAATTTTACATAATATGCGGCTACTAACAAAAAGCGAAGACGTGTTCAGATGGATGTGGCTAAGGGAGAAAAAAATAGCACACAAAAGGAAAATGCCCTTCTGCCATGAAGTCAACAACGATGGATCCATCATCGTTGTATAGAAGTTTCAAGACATCAGATGTTATCGCCGTTGATATTGGCTAAATCGAAGTATATGGTAAGCTTTCTTCAATCGGCACCTTCTCATCTTCAGCGACAGATTTACTCTAGGTGTCGACAGTGAATATGCCCAAAATTTCGGTCTCATGTAAGTTGGAAACAGCGGCACTACCTTGTGGAACAAGATTCTGGATAGAAAATGCAGTTATTTTACCAGTTACTTTGTCAGAATAAAGTACTTCAAAGGCCGGTTATGATCTTAGACAATACGGGTTCAGGTTAGACGACCATGCAGGGATGTTGAGCTGTGGTGAAATGTACGTCTGAGAGGCGTTTCCTTTGCAGATGTGCACAAG
>LUCH01003305.1:24429-68709 GCA_013368495.1 Paragonimus heterotremus | reverse complement strand
GGTACTCGCAGCTCCTCGAAGACTGTATAGCCCAAGTTGCGCAGTCGTTTCGCCAGGTCTTTGGTCACACGGTTGTGTCAAGCACAACGCATGTCATGAGTAATCCAGCACGGTTGCAAAATATGAGCAAGGATTTCCGGTTGACCGCAGTTGCCACGGCAGAGAACTGAGTGGTCAATTCGGCCACCTCGTGAATTTCGGACATTAGTCCGCAACAGATTACATCTGAGCTGGATGGCACGACTAAAGATTCTGGAGAATATGCGGTTTCGATTGAACAAGCTGTGATTAGAGAGTGGAGAGCGTGACACTTGCTGAAGACCACGGCCGTCAAGCGAACGGTAGAGTTTATCCATCCATGCCGCATGCGCTTCCTCCTTGTTCATGGCCACTACACCCTGAAAGCGTAATGGGATGTTCACTTCCATCAGGATAGGACCGAACGAATTATCTTTGACTACACTCCGCAGAACTGGATATTGATTGGAGAGAAGTCTTTCAACCCGAGGTTTGCGCAAGATGGGAATAGTGGTAGACGAACTCGGGATGCCAAAACCGCCCAAACGAATTGGGGTGTGGATGTAGCTGATTGGTGTGTCTTTAGGAAGGTGGAGCCACTGCCGAACAAATTGGCGAATCGTACAGTCCATAGCCTTGAGCGTGTTACGGTGGACTCGGCTCAACACCAATGAGTGATTCATCTTCGGGATCAGATGCTGTCTCAGCAGTTCAAGACGTTGGTGTGGCTTCAGGGGCGCTTTGGTAGTCTCATCCAGCATCGTACGAAGTTGCTGACGGTGGTTAGTGAATGCTTTACCCTTCCAGGTGAACGGGACATCTAGATAGGTCACCATGTCGGGGGCGCTTAGTGGATGGATAATGTCTGATTCGAAGTGGACAGACTCATCAGAAGTGGCATTTGCGTTAGGTTTCTGGTCACCGCGGATGACCATGAACCTAGTCTTCTGCGTGTTGATCTTCAGCCCGGATAGTTCCAGGGCACTAGTGGCGGTTGCAAGCTTCTCAGAGAGACGCGTAGGATTCTCAGCTAGGAGGATCAGATCGTCGGCGTAGGCGAAACCGCTAACCAGCGTGTCGTGGAACTGGTAGCCAAGCTCCGGTCGAGATAGTTCCAACACCTTATCCATTGCCATAATGAACAGAAGCGGGGACAATGGGTCGCCCTGATGAACACCACGCTGGGACCGGAGAACGGAACCATTGAGTGTGACGGAAGCATTTCTGTAGGAGTCGGCAATGTAATGTGTCAGAGGTGGAGGAGCACCGAAGGCTCAGGCCGATCTGATAATCGAATCTTATGAGATAGAATCGAACGCTTTGGACACGTCGATAAAAGCCGCACACAGACTAGAAGAGGTGGTACATGAGTTCCGAAGCATCGCATGAAGCAGGGAGGTCGCCTCAAGGCAACCGTCACGATGTAGGAATGCAAACTGGAGGGCGGGCAGTTGCAAGCGTGAATTCCAACGATCGGCCAATATCTTGTGGAAACAACGTATCAACGTTGAAGATACGGCGATGGGTCTGAGCTCGGTGGGAGATGAAGGATTGTTTACTTTTGGTACAAGCGTGCTGCTACTACTACTACCACTACCGCCACTGTTTATGCGGGGCAACTTCCGCTGGGCCTGACTGTGGACTCTGTTGAGGGAAACATTTTGAAAATCACCAGGTGACTAAGAAAAGCGGAGCAGTTTAAGAAGAAACTCACATCAACAAGTGTTGACGTTAAACCACAGCTAATTTCAATGGTAGTGGATTAAAAATGGTGACATGTCCTATTTAGTGAGGCTGATGCAGTTAAAGTGACCTTCTGATGCATACAGCATGGCCAGTGTAATCCACATTAACCGGTAGTTAAGAGGAAGTGCCAAAAGATCACATCACTGCATTAGTTATGCAGGAATCGAAATTAAGTTTGAGTGAAAAATTCCAATATACACGATACAAGTTGAAACCTCAAAATGCCAGTGATAACGGACATTTCTTTGTTAGTAATACCTTGATGACGTCAGTTTTTTCGTTTCATGAGTGGCTCATGGAATGATTTTTTACTGTTCACTTTTCGGTTTTCATCTACCGAATTGTGTTTTATGGCCCAATACTTCGGCTGTCATATCGACAGAAGACAGGAAACATAATAGCAGATGTCAGGATTTTAGAATGAACATATGGAGTATAAATTTCTCCAGTCTATACATCAGTTTAGGGTGCCACAGCATGAATCTACGGTAATCGTTACTGACAAAACTTGAACAGGCTACCCTTCAGTCACTCGACACAAATGAAAGTTACAATGAAAAGCGTTCGCCCTGTAAGATCATTTGTATGATTAGAATCAAATTATAACGAAGCATACAATGGTTATTTGAACAGGAAATATAAAATCACCGTACTCTATATTTTAACTTTGTATAACGCGACCTTGAAAATTGTTTTAATTCTTAAACGTTAATATATCTGACCTTGAAACATGGTAATCATATACAGCGGGCGATGGAATATTGCGGTGATTCATATGACGGTGAATATTTTAATGAAAAGTAACGAAATGGAGCTTAATATGTAGTACGACTTAGAATGGAAGGCAAAGGAAAGTATACTTTGCCTACCGGAACACGTTATGAGGGTGAAATGAAAGATGGCATGTTTCATGGGAAGGGTACGCTTTATTTCAATAGTGGAAGTAAATATGAAGCTGATTGGATAAACGGACATCCAAAGGACGTAAGACGAGCCCCATATATTCAATGTCGTTTTGAAATAGGGCAAAATTATTTTTAGTGACGGTCTAGAATATAAAGAGGATGCGCACTACTGTGACGAATACGATAGACGTTTCTACACGGAAATTTGCAAAGGTCTGAAACCAGCTGGTATGTGCTCAAGTTTTGGTTCACGTTCTACGTTGCATTGTATCCGTCCACCGTTAACCCATGCAAATATATGCCACTGACAGCACGGACAGAATCCTGGGCGTTCCGTAGTCTTTGAGGGTTCTCTGAGTAATATTCGAACCATATGTTTCCAAAACTCTCAGGAACCGTTGAGTAAGCAGTCATAAGCAACTCTAATGTACCATTCCATTCATTATCTTATGGCGTTATACATATTACGCCCGACCCAGCCAAAAAACTGAGCCAGCCCGAAGTTCACCCCTGTCTGGCCACGAATCGGCCCGGAGTCGCGATTCCAGGCCGGAGTCTGCATCACACACCGGAGTCGTACTGACTTCGGCTTGGCTATATAGACAGTCGGTCGACAACAATTTACGAGCCCACCTTCTGCTAGATTGTACGATGCGAGCATTAGCTGAAACGACATTTGTAACAAATTTAGTGCTTCCCTATCTCGCTCATATATTTATGCATCACGACTGAAACTCTTACATATAATGCACCCATTGGAGCGTACAGTTAACCTTGTACACCGATATATAGAACCTTCGTGGAGTTTGTGCAAACCTCACCGACGGGAGGGCACACAGTAGTCACCGTTCCATATCAACGAACGCGAAGAGAAAAATTTCGGGAACAGGAAAAACGCTTTGGACAGGATTTAAACAGCTTAAACTTCCTTCAGATCACTCATACAGGTCCGATGAGTCATTTGCTGACCCAGTGCAAATAGCCATCTGCTATGGGGACATAACAAAACGAAATCGTACATTACCAGTGAAATCGTTCATTTCTCCACTTTACACGCCGTAAAATCCCTAATCCGATCTTCTGCCCTCTGAAACCACCGTTTGACGAACCGATGTGTGTTTCCCTCCAACTCCGAAAGATACTTGTGCTAGTCACGGATAGCAGCTACAGAAGTGATAGGTAACGTAAATGATGCCTACAAACAATGGCTTTGCACAACGGATTACCCGACCAACGAGCTTTGTCGTTAATACCCAGACATTTCACCTCACCACTAACTCCCTTTTTCAAAAACGAGAGCGCAGATTCTGAGCACGCATCTGGCGACTGTTCTCGCACGATGAACTTCTGATAATACGCTTTCTGAAAACGTGGTGCAATAAGAATAATGTAATCTAACCGTCCATTTCACGTATGTTGTTGATTGCAGCTTCTCTTAAAACTTCTTCGATGCCTCTCGACTGGTCAAGGGGAGTGTATTCCGGATGGTATCCCAAATCGAGTTTTCCTTGAATGAGACACCTGTGGACGGGACTGCAAAGGCGCAAGATAAGTACGACCAAATATTTTCCGGTATGGCCTTCAGACGTAACACGCGGCCGTTAATCAGTGTACTGTTTTCCTCCGAAGGTCTAGTTTGATTGTCGTAGCGATGTACTCTCCGTCCTACATAATTATCGAACTCCCTTCCGGAAGACTTATCAGACTTGCATTATGTGAACGAAAAAAGAATGGGTGGGATATTTCTGGAGAGAAAGATTGTCATTATGAGGGTTAATGAAAGCGATTTGTACGGATTACATTTTATATTTGTGATTAAACAACTGTTAATAAACCTGAGTTAACGAAGCTGAATATGCGAAATATATCCAACGCATTTACCGAGCTTTTAACAAAACTGTGAGTGATGACAGACCGTAAGCGATATAACACAGCCGCGCCCATCGCCCACGAAATTAATGGAACTGTAAACGCGCGTTCGTTGGAGGCACGGATTAAACCAAGCGTGCAAAAAATGGTGGTATCCAGGGACGCTTGTAAAAGTGATGATATGTTGTAAAAAATTTCAGCCAGCGCTTAACTGTCAGAGTGAGCGTGGTAGTTAACATTTCTTGTTTTCCTTCTATACGCTTTTGTGGCCGACTGTTGATCGGATGTTGGTCAACACCTCGGAGTCGGCCAGGTGTTTGCTGTGAAGTTTCTATGGGACAAACCACGTTATAAGCCATCCTATTCGTTTATTATAAGATGAACACAGTCTTAATTGTTGTTGAAGTTGTTGAAGAAAGCATAAACAGGAACGTTCCTTACTGACACTCGTGTGTTCAACTACGACGTGTGATGTATATTTAACAGATGATGTGTTAGCCACAATGTAAAGTTACGTTCATCGTGCCGATGCGGCGTTCCATTTGTCACATTCGGTCTTGTATTTCGTATTCACCTCGGAATGTTCTTGTCACGTCGACGTTAGGACTGATTGGGTAGTTCGACTCTCTGAAGGATTCTTTGCCGAAAAACTGGCCATTCGGTGACACTGTGCATACCAACGGTAACAGACCCCGGACGTGTTGGGACAGTGCATAAACAACCAGTACCTTCCTTCTAGTTGATGATACTTGGACTAGTATCTGTCAGCGTTGTTTTCGTCATATTACGGGCTCACTTGTTCATCAACTTGTCTAAAGCCTTTGGCATAACTCTAACCTGTCAGACAATGATTCAGGAAGAGTTACGAATAATAGTTGTATACAAATGATCCGATTCTCCAACTTGACATTCTGCAAATGATTATTGTCACCCGTTTGCTCGTGTGGTTGACAAATCCGCCGGTGCTTGTTAGAATCCTAAGTTACTTGCTTGCCCCTCAAGGAGTAAAATATCTGAGTATTTGAAGCTATGAGAAATTAGGTTATCTGTGCTGTCTATTGAAGTAGTAGTAGTGGTTTCAAAATTCGCGCTTTTCGGCTCACTTCTCACTTCGGTGGAATAATTATCACGTAGATGTTCTACTGGACTCATCATAATGGAGAAAATTAGTTCCGATAACATATTATACTTCATACAACTGAAGAACATTAGGCTTGTGGAAGTGGACAGAGGTTTCATAAAAGCTGGTACCCATAATAAAAAGGATCACGTTGTCAATGATATCTTCGCCGATTGTGGTGGTGAAGAGACTAGTTGGGATCTTTTAGGCACACCCACTGTTTATGCTTTTCTTTATCTTCGGCTGAGCTGCCTACATATGTTTTATAATGGAAGTTTATGCTTTTCATTTTGAATTTTGCACCATGTTCTACCATGTCCACAGGATCTACAAACTGTACATCTAACAGCTGTTATAAAATCCCTCGACATGTGTGATTGAGGCCTAACTAATGTGTAAAATTCAATGGTGATTGCTGCCTACCGCACGACACCACGTTTCCCACAGGTATTTCTTTAGCGTGCGTGTTCTTGGCCAAAGTAGGTGAACAAGCTGAGCAGCTCACGGCTTGCGCAGAATGTCCGCAGTTTCGCTGTCAAAATCACTATTAGATACATCTTCAAAAATTATCGATTGGCCTAAACACAACATGAGTTTTGCTGAGAACAGTATAACGTGCGGCGTAACGTTTTGCAAAAATCCCCACTGGATCAAAGACGAACAATTTTTGCCAACAATTCACCGGATTACCACAATTATACTAATTTAACAAGGCTAAAAAATGAAGAACCAGCGAAAGCTGATTCAACAGACTGGCTCTCGGTCATATAGAATGTTGAAAAGATTCATGTCTCTATAATCCAGCCACTCAAATGGCGGCTGTTCAGTGTTATTGATGAGTGACTTGAGGATCCACTCACCAGAAGGTCACCGACTTATCTTTCAGGGTTTGAGTAGGAATGCAGACGAGTAACGTGACTTTTGGTATAGTCTGTTGCGCTTTTACATCTCCAACTCTGTATTAGTGAAGAAAATATGAAGTCATCTTGCGAAAACGACAGCATTCCTCAACATCAAATACACTTACGATCAACTCAATTTGTAGTGGTATACAGACGTAAGCAGTGGAAAATTTACAGTCTACCAGGTAGGACCAACGAGTCAAATAAGTTGTAACACGTAGCAAACTGCTGAACATAAATTCATTTTTTAGCCAAAGACACTTGTCAAATTTCTTATTGTCTCACGTCTTGCTTTTAAATACGAACCGACTGGTTTTTCTTGAAGGCCAATAAAACAAGTGATGCATGCGTGTCATCCACTTCCACGTGGTCAATGAGAAACTTTATATACACTCCGTCTATCTTGCGGTGGAACATTTTCAAAGTGGGCGTATCGATTGATCGTAGAAAGCCACATGATTTTAGCATGTACCCTCGAATTGGAATGCCGAGTGTGGGTCACGCGGTCCATTCAATCGAACGTATGCACACGGATAACTGATGCAATGAAAATATGACGGCAATCTCAAATCACAGCATATACCTGCAAACTGGATCAAGATGTTTTCAACACTGATTCTACGTAGTTCAGCTGGTACACAGACCCCTTCGAACAGCAGATCACACAACTGCGAACCGAAAATTTACAGTTCCACAGGCCGATATACAATAGAAACTGTCGACATTTTTTAGCTACAAAAATTCCTTAGCCATTCACCGAGCGGCATTTTCTACGAAACTCCACTGTACTTGAGCGTCTTATTTAAATGACTTTGTCATTAAGCAGCGTTTTCGCCAAATTCCGAAGGGCACTTTGTTATAAGTGAGGCCAGCTGTCCGCAGATTCAACAGCTGTTTCACTGTCACAGCACACTACGTCTATGTGATCCGGTGGGGAAGGTTGTAGCACTTCTTTGCTTGTATCCTCAAAGAGGAGACACCAAGCACGGTGTTTCTGCTGATACCAAAATCTAAAGTCAGTATTCACTTTTGAACGATATTCAATTAATGGGAATACTCATTCACGATTATCGTAAAATCCGGATGCCGTGCACTTATCAAAAGAATGATATTCATTATGGTTTTTACTTGACAGATAGAGCTCAAACAGATGTATCACCAGTAGCGCAACCTTTATCCATCTGCTTATGAACAGTATAAGTAGACAACAATAATTTATCGTTTAGTACAATGACCAAGTCTTCATTGACGCTGTCGAAATATTTGCTGATATTAAAAGGTTTAACTAAGTCGCCGAATACTCCCAAAATCAAGGCCAATATTGGTGGGGTTGTTAATTTTCCGATGACATACCACAGTTGTTAACTTGAAATGTTAAAAAGGTTTGTCATTTAAATAAAGTTGCGGGCGGAAAATCTTCAAGTTATCTGGTCTGTACATTCACCCAACCCAAGACGAATGTACTCACTAGGCTCAGTTAATGGAAAACTATACCTTTACTTTCCCGGAGTGATGGGGCACAATCGAGATGGTTTTTGAGGACAACCTAGTTTAAATAACAGCTCATTGGGCAACTTCCTACAGTACCCGGATAAGCTGTGTAAAAGCGTCACATTGCAGCTGAGAAAGTTGGCTGCTTACGATAGAAGATGTCTTCAAGTATCTGTCCATCGATGTGTACGTTCCATCTCTTTATTTGGGTAGCACTAGCGGGTAAATAACGAAACGGCTTAGAAGCAAATATGTGACAATGAATTACAAGTAAGTTATTTTGTTGAATCCTTCGGTTTACACAAACTTGGACCGTTAGAACATGCCGGTCAGTCGCCTTTCACGTTGTGCCGCTGCCGAGAATTTAAGTTGTTAGATTTTCAGGCAATTAAATGACGTAAGGAAATAAAATTGGCTACTGAGGGGTTAGATTTGTTTCTCGAACTTTGACAATCGTGACTCACACAGTTGGTGATTGGTAGGCATAAGTGTGTTTGTAACGAACTGGGCTAAGTGGTGTGAATACTACCTCTGATCGGCATGATTGCCTGTGAAGTGTGTCTAATGTCACGAAGCAATAAAACCGAAAAAGCTTAATGACGCCTTATCTTTACTTATGACTCGGCTGTTTGTTTGAAAGGCAGAAGCGTAACGATGCCGAATGTTTGCGTAAAGACGGCTGGTTTTATCAGTTGGGTGCACCCTTCTCCTCCTTTTTTAAATGAGGCTTGTTTTTTCCATGGTTTTGTGACAGTTTGAAATAAGCGCAAACAGCTGATATACCGCTGTATTCGAGGATTGCAATAATGGTATTAGCAACAACGAGTGATGAAAGTGAGTATAATGCAGATAATAAGCAAAAATCATAAAACTGAATCAGAAGGTAAGAAATAGACTTGTGGAACAGTAGTGGGTTGCAGCTCAAGTACACCAATCTTACACTGAAATTCTCTTAACGATTGCTTGGATGCTACCTCTTCTTATAGACTGTTGTCTTTGATGATGTTTGTCTCTTTCTGGGAGGGCGTTTCACTGGTTGACTTAACATTGAGAAAGGGAGAAGTCAGTACTTGTGCGACCAGATCAAGGTATGTTAGGTTTTTCAACTATATGCAGAGAGCCGTGGGTCTTACTGGCATAGTTGGTTCTGAGAGGTAAATAAATGGATGCATATTTGTGTTGGTGTTCCCTATCAGATAAAGTCGCGACTTGAGAAATAAATACTGGAATTATGGCAAAAGTTGACTGGTATATAATTAAACATTTTACACATTTTAAAGTTTGAGGTATACCCAATATATGCTATCTGCAATACACCCCAGTTTCAAGTACGTACACTGATGAGTGAACAAGGACGTTTGAGTTCACACAGTGTAATCCTTCGATAAGTATCGAGACCTTATAGTAACATTTACCGGAGGGAATTTTTAGTTATCAAAACACCTCTCTTACTGTAGAATTTCCTACTACCAAATGCTGAAGCTAGACATTCTGTGCCTAGCCGATTCCTTGTTATCCCTTGTTTAATACCAAGCAAGTTGAGTTATAGTGCTGACAATTATATACAAGTTGGTTTGTGTACAAATTTTTACACTGACTGCAGTTATCAACTTACTAACATTCACATGAGGTATCAGCCAACTACACCAATGGTTGTGTACGTGTAGATGTATTTCGGATTTGACACTTCAACTAACATATGGCAGTCAAGGAGATAGTTAGGCCGAATAAATTTTAGGTGTACTTTTTACATTTTCATACATCTGTCCCGGACTTTACTTCTCATGTGAAATAAATTGAGTGAAGCCGTGGAAAATAGTTTTTAGTCCTTGTGGTAATAAAGTTTAATTGCGGAATACATTAGTTTTCAGTACATATACCAGACGGCGAATCCAAAGTGTTTTCATGACAGACCAAAGGAAGATGTTTATAGAAAATTCAAACCAAGCTTCATCGTTAATTGACGAGTTTGGTCAGCATGGGAATCTTCTAAAGTATAAAATGCTTGCTGTCCGGGAATGCTAGTAGGTTATATAAACTTACTAAATCAACAGACTCTTGTGAAGCAGTCACTTTCGAATTCAATGGAAAGACAAGTGTTACCGTGATTAGAAAATTAAGAAGGCTAACTAGTTCGTTACAGCATTACAATGGAAATCTTATCTACTCAATTTATCCATTACGCCACCACCATAGCACTGTGAATTAACTTACAAGTAAGCCAGCATCTACCCACTCCCTTCTAACACTATTGGCAACTGAAACACAACCATTAAACTTTTCAGACGACTAACCTTGACGATTTTATGACGCCAGTGAGCAGAAGTAGTACAATTAAAAGTCACCGTATCTGTTAGAACTGGGGTGCTGATGAGTAGTGTAAGATTTGGTTTCGAGTTAAACATCACCCACAATTGATTGCAGCTATCGCATTCTCATAAACCTTCCAGTCGGCCCCTTTCGAAAAGAAGCACTGGACTCGAGTTTCGCTCTCATCAGAGCTCGCCAGTAGTGCATATCCCTGTCATTACCGGGAATAGAACTCCGGCCACGCTTTCATGAGGCAACCATGTTTACCACTGCGCCACTGACCTCACATTAGGCACGACCGAATTATCGTATGTGAACACAGCTAATTTCGCTTGTGAGTACTTATCAGGCTGTCCGATCACCTGAAGTTATTGATCAAAACAGTTTCTTCTAAATGAGTTTATTTAACGCTGTATTCAGTTTCTCATTCAAATCAGCCATGAACTTTGTCCAGAAGCTAAATCACGTTAAGTGCCACAAATGGTAAAAGTGGCGTGGTGTATTGCGAAAGAAAAAGATAAGAGCAAAGTTAAACGGAAAGGGTGTGAGTGCAGATACTTCATTGACAACAGGATTTCGTCATTTCAAAAACTATAGTTCTCATACTAAAAAATAAAAGGGAAGAGAACAGAGCAGAATTTCGGTATTTGCATAAGATAGTGACTCAATCAACCCAGAAAACATGTATCAAGAAAGAGGAGATGGGTTTCCGCCATTGACAAAGTAAACAAACACACATTCTAACCATAGATCAAAATCTAGGACAAATAAACAAGAATTCCATTGCCCGACAACAACTGTGCATCTGACTCAGTGGATCTTTGTGTGTCTCAAAGCTGTTTGGGCTCAAAGATATATCTGATCTGTCTTAAAATTTTAGGCAGTGTTCTATAGTGAAACGCCGGCTCATGTAAAATAACAGTCTGATACAGTGCATACCAAAATTAATGTTATCCAAAGCATTCCCCCCCAAATCTCATCATGAATGAAATCATGGAGAAATTGCTCTGACACTCATAGAGATCGTGGTTTGACGTATAACTTGTCGGAAAAAGTAGCCAACTTGAATTTTGTTGGTCATGAGATTTTGGTGATTAAGAATTTTAAAGAGACGTAGCTAATGTCAGATATCTTGCTGATGTTGCCTTACTTTCACTTATAGCTTGGTTGTTTGTTTGCAAGTTGTAAGCGCATTGATGTTTTATGTTTGAATGTAGACGTAGCTATTTTTATTGGTTAGGTCCATTCCCCTTTTTTCTTCTCTCTTCCTATACCGGGTTTGCTTTTACTTCTTTGCGGTTGTGTAGCAGTTGAGCGTCAGCGTGAACCACTGATGTACTGCTGTTTATGATGATGATGATGATGAATGTCTGGTGATTATTTGTTCTGTTCAGACTTCTTGAATGCACCTTGTCAGTAAAATGTGAAGCATCACCCTGCGATCAAAATAATAATGTCCGTTTAAGATTTAGCAAAACATTGCGAGTAGTACAGATGAGTTTGTCTGGTTCAAGAAGTAAAAGACTACAATTAAACTGTTGAAGAAAAAATTGGAGTTCGTAATGCCAAATCTAAGGCAGTTTTTACCGGACGTTGCCATGTTTGATGTCGAATATCTTATTTGAAGTAGGACGACAAATTTGTTAAACCACGACCCGAAAAGTTGTAGTTTACGGGAAAGAACTGCTGCAGATGAACTTGAGTGGTGTCCAACCTTGTTTGCAGATGTCTGTGTGCGAATAGAAGAATCGGATAAACGGTTGAACACAACAGCAGTAAGGCCTGCATTGATCAAACAACTTAACACCCAGAATCTGAATATATATAGATTTACATGATTAGGCCAGGCTTTGAGAATTTTTACCTGCTATTGTCCATCAGCGAAAACATTTACCGACCCCCAGCTCACTGGTAGAAGAGCGAAATGGTCCAGTCAATTACTTCGTAATAAACAAGAGAACAGTTATTAGTAGGTCACCTGTTGTAGGTTCTATTCATCTCCTTAGTTAGAAGTCTTGTAATTTGTCCAACCTTTGACGACAGACAGAGAGTGTGGTGCTGTGGAGGTTGCTGTTGTGTCATCAGAATGTTTGTGGATTAAGGAAACTGATGAGGCGTGACAGTCAGAACCACAAGAGTACATGTTATTGTTGTTGGTCACGACAAGCCACGAATAAATAGTTACTGGTAATACAACATTGTCAAACCAGTAATGGATATCAAGACTTCAAGTAATCTGATAGCACACTTTCAATCTGTAGTGGTTCACAGGCATCACAAGATGTCCCGAATCGATTATTCTCATTAATTAATCGTTGCCACCTACATGTTGATTCTGTGGCTTGTGGATTGCCGCTTCAAGATAAACGTATGCGTATATTTACAGCCATCCTGAGCTGTGATACGTTGAAGTCTGCTGAAAATTTTAATTACCTGCTCAGTTATACAATCACGGGTGTTTTCCCAGCAATATCAGCAGCAAAGTGGCTGAAGTTCTGATTGAGACTTGGTAAATTCCACTTTCCATGACACCAGCGTGGCATAAACTCCTCACTGAAGCACGAAGTGTAAATCGTCTAAGTACTCACAGTTCTTCTATATAACACGAGGCTTTATATAATCGTGAGGACGAGGTTCTTGTACGATATGCTTTAATCACACACATCTTCACATACTTGGTGAAAATACCGTATAAACAACTATGCAGTTCTCCAAAATCAGTTCTAGAGCAAGTACATATAACATGTTGATTTGTGTTGGTCACGTTACATAGACGTTATTAGATGATGCCAGGTTTGTGAATGCCAACTCGTTGCTTGCTATACTGTGTACGTTTACATGACGTATGTTACGCTAGAACTGTAGGCTAGCTACCTGGTTTATGATGTGGGTTCGAATGATAAGGTATTTGAATTTAAAAGTCGGCCATGTACCAGCCTAACTTGAGCCAAAATAACAATTCCTGATTTATTCTGCCGCCATAATATGGTAGTCACGCATGCACGAAGCGTTTGTTCGAAGGACCTTACTAACTTGGGCCTTGGTCATCTTAGACATAACCTTGTACGGTAGACCAATATAGGGCAGTAAGGGCTGTGTGTCACATTGCAGACTGCGTGATAGTTCTTAACTGGTAAAACAGGGTTCCGGTTTAGCGGGCTCTGTTTCAGATAACGATGCAAACAATACTGCCGTCGTCCGACAATTAATTATGACCGCCGGTAAAATACGCAGTAAGATCAAAATCCTGTACTAATTATCAGTAGTTTGATGTAGTTTTAAATACATCGAACTCATAAAAGGGTAACCGGAATTAAATACCCACGTTTTGTTCACTACAAATTTGGACTTGCTACTCTCCCTAATATCAAGTGAATCAAACTTCCGAAACAATGTCCCGGTGTCAAAATATTTATATCCGTTTGCTTCATAGACCAGGGCTTCTGATCTGAAGTTCCGGGGTCTTCCAAGCCAGCCTCCTTCTATGGCGTGAACGATTGGTAGGTGTGCAAAGTTAGTGTTGTTCTGACAGGTCAGTATATTCAGTGTTGTCTCCTTCCTTCTGTTTTATCTTTAATTTTCATTTCCTTGATTTGAATTGTCCGGTAGACTTTGGCGCCTTTAGGGTCTGCACACTTCGGTAAATATGTCGATGAGCTTCTTGACGAACGTCTATTCGAGGCTGTAAGTGGACTTACATTTTCACGGAACCTAGCATTGTTAATAGTTAAACTTGATCCTTAATCAACGTTATAAACTAATGGTTTTGTCGCGGAGACTGTGGTGACGGTTAATCCGAATCTCACGGTGAAACCGGAGCTGAGAATAACACAGTGCTCTCGGGTAGGGTAAAGCACATTCAACTGGATCTCAATGAATGTTTGTTTGCGCTTCATCAAAATCTGAAAATACAGACCAAAAAGACCTGTTTTGTTTGACGCATAAGGGAATTCCGACGTTATTAAGAATGTTTCCTACAATGCTGATCTGATCATCTGTGGCAGACTGAATATTCGGATGGTTATGTTGTTGCTATTAATATGTATGTATAACTCAGATACAGACATTATTCAAGGTGTATGCAAAAATGTAATTCATGTAACTCTTGTTGACTAGAATTATGATCTACAAATTTGGGGAGTATAAATCCTTCAGTTCAGTTACTGTTATACCGTTGATATTGTGAAAACCGCTAAGTTGTCGACTGACTTACGTTGGACTTCTGTTTCAGTTTGTGAATTGAACATAAAGAATTTGATAGTGTTTGATAGCAATTTCTCAGCAACGCGGAAATTCGCCGAAATTCTCCTACTGTCTGTATCTAATGGCTACTAGTACGTAAACCATGAACTTTACTGAGGTTGACCTTGAAAATGATATCAGTGTTATTTGTAGTTTGTTGACAATCGAGTTTGCTGCTAGTCGACATGTGATGAGATAGTTTCGGACTGATACAGTTAAGATTATCTTGATCAATGGGAGCAGATCCGTGTTAGTTACTCGCCAAGGTATTATTGTTTCCTTAATGTCTAAAATGGAACAGTATTAAACTCTTCCATTTTTACGATGAACAGAGCTCAATATAATATCCTAAATCAGAGTTTTTTGTTTATGTGACATTTTCTGACAAAAATTGAACAAGAGCCATAGTTTTTGTTTTCATAAAGCGATGAAATATATTGTTTTAAGTTAAGTAGTAGCGCTATGCAAACTGGTCAACATATGTGTCGAAGCTTTTGAGGAAAATCATCACAGCCTGTAAAGCTTCTTTGAATTCTTCTAAGGATTGGTTGGTTTTCGGGATCGTCCGTTGGTTGCCACTTACACTCAGCTGTTGTAACATTTATGATGTTCTCCTCGTTGATTCTTCTCGATCTGATCGTCCAATTGAAAAGATTCACTTTAAAATCCCTCGTATCACTGTTGAATACGGTACCAGTTGTTTGTAGCCGCAGGGTAGTGTAAAGTGGAGTGTTTACAGAAATCGCCTAAAAGTCCAAAAACAGATGTTGTTGGGTCAACACTTACTAACTTCCATTGAACTCACGTTATGACGTGAAACCTGGCAAAATTCTGTAACATTACAGCTGTTCAATACCACAGATTGATACAGTTTGTTTGAAACACTCAAGAGCTGTGATAGCTTTTAGAAGAACTGTTTATGTACCACTGGATAAAGTACTTGTAACCAGTATACAGACAACGATTCTTGTCCGTAACGGGTACAGTCTATCGATTGCGCAGGAAACTGAAACACTGGCTGATAGTTTTGACGATGATAGATGGTAGCAGCTCAAAGCTGGCGGAATCCCGATGGCGTACTTATGTAGGCGACTGTGTGACGGAGGAACCATTTGCGTCAAGACCACGGATGACAAATAATTGGGATGGTGATGTGACAGAGGATTTAGCGAGAAGTTCATCGGTTTCTTTAAAAATAGTGACCAAAGCCGATGGTGACTTTGTAACGCGGGATAATAGTATTTCTAAACAAAATGTTTTACACATGTACATCAGCGTTTAGCTGTATTCCTTCAGTTACTACAGCATTTGAAAATGTCACAGATGTGATGAGCAGAAAGTCTTTATGCTTGTGACCAAGGTTACTCACAAGATCGAGTAATAATCAATAAGTTTGAGATTGTCAAAAATCAGAAAAAGATAACAAAAATACGAAATTTTGTGCACTATAGTTAGATAAGTGGAAGATCTAGATAACAGCTAATTAATCAGGAACCCTCAACAAATAACTTAATCGTGTTCTAAAAATTCTAACTTCACTGAAGCCTGTAGACAAGACAAGATATCCCATAGTTCTTGCTTGCTATAATAACAGCTAACACGAAATTATTGTGGTCACTCGTCGAGCGTGTAAATGTTTGTAATTCCGAATAAAGCTATCAGGACTGGTCTTTTAGAAACATTAAAGGTTAAAATGAAACTTATAGCATTCAGCTGACACTAGATCGTACATGTGTGTGGGTGATAGAGTATGGCAGTCATATCGATTGCGGATTTGAACTTGGACAAGCCATGTTCGTTACAAGGTTACGTGTTGACGGTCGGTTTTCTGTTACCATCTGCAATAGCAAAATAGGTTGGAGACGATCACTGATCAATAGCTGATACGTAACTGACCTATAAACTACGAACACTATTAGTTCAGAGATGAAAGTTTTGAGATGGGTTTACATGGACAAGCCCTAGTTGTGAACTCAAAAAATGAACATCAAACCATGTGTTCGTTCACTCATAATGGTCATGAATCTGACCGCCGCTGACCAAAACAGTGAGAAGGAAAGAAGAAAATTCAAGAGAAAGGATAGGATTTGACGAAATGAGGCAAAGCTGAAAGACTGAAAATAGCGTGAATGCAGGCGCGCGGTAACTACGGCACATTTCCACCTTAGAGGCTGTCTGTAACCAGCTATTAGACTGAGTACAAAGACCGCAACTGGACAGGCAGCATCTGGCCAATTCATTCAATAGAACAAGTCAGGGCTTTCATACTTCGTGACCATGACATTTTTTGACCGGACTGTGGATTCGTCCAACGATTAGTAGCTTTAGCAATTAATGTTCCGTGCGGTAAAACCTCAGCCAGCGCACAAAGTAAATGACACGGACAAAGCAGACTAGGAACTGTGATCGGTTGACGAACTGATCGCGTATTCCAAACGTTCCGAAATTTTGTACTAACAAACGATCACGTTGCTCAAGTGATCATCCCAGTGACCTTAAGGCCCAAAAAGTGAACATCGAACGAATATCCCAATGAAAGCAAGCAGAGGTTCACAGAAAATTTTTGTAGTCGTTTTCTACCGTATTGCACTATTTACTTCCTAACTCCAAAAATCCTCATTCAAAGAAGAACAGTATTTGTATTAGTAAACCTATGTAGTCGCCATTTTATTCAGCGTCATTAGCTAGACATTAGATGGGTCACAAAATTTCCAGTCCAAGATCAGAACGTGACACACTATTAAATCGCTCCTGCCGATTTAGGATAGTTCAGTCAATAACGCATAATCGACAATTCCAGTAGCACTTATTCAGACAATCGGGTTAACGGGACTATCCTTCAAGTTGAAAAACGTCAGAAAAATGATTAAAAAGATTAGAATTTATACGGTACCGTTTGATAAAATTACAGTAATAATGTTCTGTCATCTGGAAGGTGAATTAAACGGGTACACGAATTATCCAGCAGAAAAAGAGTGTTTAAATGGAGCAACCAAACACGACTCTGCAAATGACCATCAGTAGACAGGAAATGGACTCATCAAAACAATCGGGTGCAGATGAAGGTGATAGCGTGCCAAACAATACCAAAAAGGAAAGTTTTAATAGATAAGCAATGATAGTTACGGAAAAGAAGAAAGCAAATATTTTATGTGTAGTTTTGATACAAAATTTATCATAATTGTCTACTGCGCCCGGCAAATGCAAGTAAGGACAAGTTTAGGATCGGCTTTCTACAAACACACTCAACATATCTCAACGAATTCATCATTCCGCATCATAGCAGACATAAGGTGACAAATGTGTCGGACGGGCTTCATAAGATCATACATCCAGATTTTTCAATTTTCTAGCCTCTGTTCTCGTTCTTTGTTTCTAGCAACTTGATCAGTTGTTTAGTATTTTATACCAATGTACTAGGGCCCTGCGAATAGTCAAGTGAGAACCAACGTGGATAAACACTTATAAACTCATGGGTGACTAAAAACTGCATTATTTTTAGAAAGGAAAATATAGGTGGCGGAAACTTGCGAGGAATGACATAATGACAGCAATAGCAAACTGAAAAAGCTGAGGAAAATAAACCGAAATCATTGCTCCAACTGGTTATGGAATCTGAAATTATTCAGTTTTTCAAGCCTTAAAACAGTGTGGGCGTGATTGTCAATGAATTAGTTAGCTCTATGTCGAGATCTTATGACATTACAATGGTTCATTGCCATATGTTAGTACAGTTCGCAGCCGATGTTGAATGGATGAGACTGCTTTAATGGAATACATATCCTGCTGAGTTTGTGCAGAACAACTTGCATGCAGGACATGTTTTTGAACCCTTACACAGATCAGCTGTGGGTCACTATGATGATGGACTATGTGAGTTTGTTATAATCGAACCAGAATTTGGCCTCCAACCGTACGTGGTGAACAAGGGTTACGATTGTACTGAGGTGAGCAGCCACCTTGAATTTGCGTTTACAGAATCATGTGTTCAGTTGGAAAAGAGTATGTCGTAACTGGATAACGGTTGCATGTGTAAAATCGCAGACAGTAATCCTGTTCGTTGGACAATGCACAATAAACTGGCGAATATGTGACAAATCAAGTAGTCATCCGTCCCTGGTGTTGCACCTCCACGAGGTTTGATCATTGGACAGTTTCTTCTTTGTATTGCGATAAAGGTTACTGATTAACTTGTCAACCTTTCATCATAGTAGTACATTGGAAAATTGCCATTTCTCTGTTCAAGCTCAATAAACGAACGTGTACCCTCGAATAGATGGATACAGTTGAAGTTTCGTGTATATTCACTGCTACTCATTCAGTACATCACGGCGTGACAAGCTTGTTTGTCCTAGATTTTCCGCTGGCCATCGAAGGGAACAATGTACGTGATGTACACTAGACCTACTCTGTAAGGTCCTTCTGTAGCAAAGAGCACTATCCTTTCATTCGAAATTTTTTCTACTACTGAAATAGACAAAACTCATCTTATAAAAGTCACCTTCGAAGACCATCTAGTACATAGAAATTAAACATGGTTACCGTTGTTTGCTGCCTTTTCTAAAAGTATTTTGCCCAAAATACTTTGCCGTCAGATACGACCGCCCAAACGGTGCCGACAGTAGGATGAACAAAGCATCCTATGGCACTAACAAAAGGACAGAGTAGGCTAACGTGACCTGTCTAATCCCCGGAAATTGCATATATACAAAAAGGAACTGTGGTTTACAGTAAAGGATAAAGCTGAATACCAATGTTGTCTGCAGCTTCTCAGAAGTCACCTCATCAACAAACAATATCCATATCTGCCTTAGCGGCGAGCAGTGTTAACAAGAATAGAGGCCAGGTTACCAGCACCTTACCTTTCGTGCTAATGCTGTCTGGAAGTTCTCAGTTCCCATCTAATTGCAATTTTTCCATCGAAGTCGATCGCATTAATGACTTTGATTTCTCCCGGACTGTACAGAATGTCACTTGTAAACAATGTACATTCTGTTCAGTTGGATCTTATCCAAATTATTTATTGTTTATCTTTGCTCTTAATGACCCCAACGCTTCGGAAGAGGTTTTACTTTTTTGGGTAAGCTTTTTAAACAAGTGTAGGCAAGGCAACGGAGTGCATCAGAGAACAGTTTTAAAATTACCTTAATATATTCCACGTAATTCAGACATGGTGAGTAGAAACTGCTACACCCTGTCCAGCAACCTTTCTTCTATTCCAGCCATTGGTAGTTTTCTGAACCGGTGTCGACGTTAAAAACAGCTCGTCGCACGGATATTCCGTCTAGTTACTTACAGATACTCACTGTTACTCACAGTGATATAACGCCTCTCACTCGACGAGGAACAGAGATCCAGTGTCATCGAAAAAAAAAACACAGATCAAGTGCTATCAAAGCCAACATAAAATGTAAATCACTCGACTCCTTGTTGTCTCGTATAAGCATCTGCACGGCACATGTATTAAGTGCCGTCAGGTGAAGAGGATGTTAAGGCTCCGACAAACAAATGTTCACAATCACTCTAGCAACCTGTTTACAGAAAATCAATACGCGCATAGCCGGTTCCTAAAAAATAAGTCGAAGAATTTGACTGTACCAAGAAGTCTTCCCAAAGAGCAATTGCTTGAACTTGCTAAGCAGTGTTACACCTGTTGCCGACAACTCTTGATTATTCACATTTCAAACGCTACATAGTATCAGATCGCTGTCGTTCCTTAATGAGTCAGTTTGCTCTTTGCTTGTTGCTGTTGTAGACTACATTCACCGATGAGAAAACTCCGACGATAGGTTGTTCATGTGAGAATATCCTCAGTTTTACTAGAAGCGTGTTGTTCAGCTGAACGTGCCTAAACTTGTTGGGGAATGGAATTAATAACGTGAACCAGATAACTCAGTGAAGAATCTAGCGGCGCTGTAATCAAGAAATTGCAACTTGTGATGATTGAGAAAAATGGACATCTAATCCTCAGGGTAAAAAACCAGAATTTACGCGTTACATAGTTTCCAGAGAATACTAAGCTTCAAGTTTAGCCTGGAGTGTTATTCGGTTGATTCAAGACGCTCGATAACAGACTGATAAACAGACAACGAAACTTTTCGATGACATTATTCAACTGTACTTCCAGCACGAGTACTGAATTCCCTTTCTTGTCACTGAAGACAGCATCTGAGTTGCAACCCCTAGATGTTTGTCTAATACGGGCAATCAGATCAACATATCGAAAATGTCTTCTTGAGCATACAACATGTGTGCAGTCTTCAGCAACTGTTAATCAGAAAGACCTGGGAGACAGATATCGTTCCTCATATCTGACCAAATTTCGGTGGGCAACCATTGAGGGCACAATTAACGGCATCAAATTCTTAATTTGAAGTATCAAAAATCGTCACTGAAATTTCTGTTGTGAAAATTTTACCTTGTGAGCAACGAAAATGTTTCGGTAGTAGATGCAGATGACCATCAGTCTCTTGTTAATGAAGACAAAACTTTGGACATCGAAAATTCCAACAATATGCCCGGATAAATAATCAAGTTTATTTTGATGTATAGGCTGTACTGATCCGACGCTTAGTCAGCACACCCATATGTGCTGCATTTTCTTGAGGACCATCTGGAACTGACAAAACTCAAGAGGAATCCAATAAATTTTAAGTTAAATAAGGAAATAAACTTGCTTTTTCTGCTACCTGATAAAAGGTTCAATCCCATCCAGTTTAGGATCACATCCGATCAAACAACACTATGATTTTTCGGAAGATGGTTCCGATATGTGGACTAATGCGTTTATTGGTTGCAGAGAATTCCGTTAGCAGAACAACGCTTCATTTCTAACGATATCCTCTGTATTGTCTGACGATTGTTCAAGACAAAAGAGTAAAAATAATAGGTCACTTTTAGGGCGCTATTCGGACAGTTATTCTGTCAGTTTTAGTTTTCATATATGCCTAGGCTACTGGCATACCTGAATTAGGTCAATGACTTTTTTAAGAGACGACTGTTTTATGCAGTACTGAACGGCATATCTACACTTTCAATCTGTCAACTAAACTTACCTATGCATTTACTTCTTCCCAGTTGGTAACTGTTCTGTTGCACGAAGGTGTCAAGGCCTGCAAACCAAACTATAACCACATTCAACCTATCGCATTTAACACCGGCAAAATAGTCTACGTAAACGAGTTTGGACGTTTGAACGTATACTTCTCTGATAACCGTAAATAATTGTTTCATACACGAACTTTTCATTTCACACTCCACTAGCCTTTGCTTTGCAGGTGAGCTTGAAATCTGAAGTAACACTCAAAACATGCTAAACTTTTGTGGAGAGCTGATGCAACACCTACGGTTAGTAAATTGTGGAAGACTTCGCGTGAATATATGCTCAACCTTTTCCACTAGGTCATCTTTGATGCGGTTCTTATGGAAGTATGTCTTGTGTTGCATAACACTTGATAGCATATTCAACCCAGGTACCCACTGAGTAAGGTCGGTAGATTCTTTACAAGCTATGGATGTTATCACAGGTAGTATATGCTCACTGGTCAAAATTTGTTGAAAGCACATGATGGATTTTCCACACACACATACCTGTTGAGTAGTAACAACCACTAGACGGGTCGTGTGCTTCCGATGAATTTTGTCAGCTAAACACAGGCTACTTATGCCACCCCATCTTGTAAAAGCTATTTTGCCATCTAGGCGCTTGAGACAGATTGAGGTTGTGCGGAGCTCCAATGCTCTCAACGTCAGCATTGATCTACGGACTCCAGTGAGTTTGAAATGAACGACACAACTAAGGCGCAGAAGTCGGTAGATGTCTGTAAATCTGGGGACGTCTTGGTCTCTTAAACTACTAGTTAGGAACATTGTGAGATGAGACCGCACCGCAAGTCATTGGGCACTTAGTTTTGTACTATTACTTTCTGGTCGATTGTTGGTTTATTCATTACGATAACAGAACTTTTCTTATAACTATCATTCTTACAAGTGATCGTCACGAAAACTATTCATATTTAGCACCATTTTACTGTGGCCGTAACCTTGAGCGCACCATAGTGCAAATATCGCTAGACGTCTACATATGCACTAGTATTTATACATGCACATATCTTCCATTATGTGTTGCGCGTGTGTATTATGAATGGAGATGCTATTGAGATCTACGGTAATAAAGGATGTGGCAGATTTAAAGAGGTGCACGAGAAGCATACAAACACGGACAGGTGACAACAACCTCTAGGAGTTAGAAAGTATACTAATATAAATATGTTAATAACAGCAACTCAGTCATATCCGAGTGTTTTCTTTCAATAAGATGGGTGGTTGCGCTACACCTAGCCTATCCGGCGGCACCTTGTAAACTTGCTTAGTAGAAGATTCTCTGTTTTTTATGGCTCAAGGTAACGTCATTGGCTGATTGCCTGGCTGTTTCCTCCAACAGTAAGCAACCATATTAAACAGGTGAGATGCGGAGGAAGCACAGACGAAACAGAAAGTAGATGATCCATCAAATGTAGACTGCATCTTTCTACTGTCTCAGTTATCATTGGTGAGAATGACTATTTTCCAGATACCTGCTAACGGAATGTTGTCCTGTGTATCAGTCGACCCACTTGTTACAAACCACATGGTAGAGATAGCGCTGGTCGAATACACACAGCCCATGTTTATTCTGATCGTGGATCAGGTAGGTATGTGATTCCTAGAACAAAACTGAACACACTTAGGCACTACAAGCGTTCTCTTTAATCAACGGTTGGACATCCTCAGAACGGTATGGGTGACGGTAGCTTGTAGCTGCATCACGTACTTCCTCTGTTTTGCAAGGTAGGATTAGAACCAACTCAATCTTTAAAATCTAAATAGTTTAAATTTCACCGCACACAAGTAAGCACTACCACTTAAAACGATGGAGATGGTCTGAATAGAAAAGCTAGATAAACTGATACAGTCTATGTATTTGTTATCAGTCAGCTTATCATATGGTGGAGGCTGCACTCTGAAAGCCTCCGTGTTCAGGTTTAGGAGTTTCACAGATCACATAGTTGAGCAAAAATGAACACTTAACGGCCATACATTTCAAAAACATCGCCTGAAGTAAAAATGAAGCCGGAAATAGCTTTCATCTTGCAGACATGCTTTCTTACCTAAAACCGTTTTGCTGCAAAGGCATACTTTCCTATAGTTGTCTGGTGGACTCGGACCAAACAGTTTGGCGTGGGGTTGTCAACAGACAAACACCTGAGACACACATGCAGCACTTGTGGGCTATTCAATAACAACCATAGGCGAAAATAGCAGAATAGAATTTAGATTTTGTGAGTGACTGTTGGCCAACATCGCGAACAATGATGAATTGACTTGGCAAACTATCAGTTGCATGTTTCAAACAAATACAAATGATATAGACTTGTCAGGTTTTCTTAAAAATTATGAGTTAAGTCAAAGATCTGAGTATGACTCCATCCTCATATTAAATGTAGAAGAAACGTCAACCTTACATTGCTAATCAATTTGATTGACAAATAACACTTGTAACAAAGAAGTAATTTCAATTATCAAAATAGGCCAGAAATAGCACACTTCGACACAGTCACATTGGGTGGTCATCAAAGGGGATATTTTATAAGGCTTTCCATTTTAAACTAGTTTCCACACTGACGGGCTCTTTCAGTGGTGTCTCTCTGTCGACCTTTCTGTTTATATTTAACAATAATGTTACTAGTAAGTAGTATAACGGATTCGTTAATTATGACGCAATCAATTTGTGAAAAACCTATCAATAGCGGTTCATGAATGCTTCACATCCTCAGTATCCAGGGTCTTGCCGTATACGTTATAAACAAATAGGCGACCCATCACTTCCGCTCATCATTTGAAATGATATGCACCTCCAATCGACTACTGGCATGATGGCTTACACAGATACTCGTAGTTGTGGCTAAGCATGTTAGACATTAGGGTAACGTAAGTCGCCCACACTGTGCTATTTTTACTCCGCGCCTACCCATTTTGCCGAAGAGCATCGGGTCAATGATACAAAACTGTCGAAATGCAGCTTTTTTTGGGCTACCGTCAGTAATCTGTATGGTCATTGTCTGCCACTTGCTACTGAGAACCAGATTTTGACGCGTAGTTTATTCGATTATCCTGCATATATAGTTAAGCGATAAACCTTGATACGTCACTGATACATCATACCGAGCTGTATGGACACTTGGACTGTGAGCAGATCTTCATAAACACACAAAGTCTGGTCGATTGGTTAAGTACGTTGCTGAATTTGTCACTTTGTGGGGTTCAGCAGAACGCTGAATGCGCTAATGAAGTTCACATTATGGCCTGTTTCTGGTACACGCTTCCAGGTTGAAGATAATGGACTTTGGTGTATTACGACATCTGACATTATCATAACGATAACCTTGGGTGTTACAAGTTTGCAGTGGATGGAATTTTTCCAGTGTGCTTGCATTACACCGAAGTTCAGCAATCGAACCATTTTATGTACATTCCAAGATGCAGATCTTAATGATCAGGAAGTACTAAGGTAACGCCTCATTTACTAAATGTGAGATGCATTGCATGTGTACGTTAATTTTTGGCCACCAACATTTAGTGTTAGTCATGTTCTTTTGTGTTGTGAGATCTCTGAATTGTGATTTGTAAATCGCTGTTAGAAAAATCTATTTTAAATATTGGATTGAAATATGTAATTCAATACTGTAATGCTGCTCTGATCCGCAAATCTACCCACTGATAACTCCAAATGCTGGAACAAAATGGTATGGAATATATTGTGGAAACTTGTGCAGTTTGCTTTCTCAGTCTCGTACTAGCATTCGTAGACCACCGGCTAAAATCTACATTCTCCGACTGTTGTGACCGTTAAAGACACTTGGCCTACGAAACCGTTTATTGCACGAACTCCCGTACTAGTTGTGTTAAAGCACGGGACCACGAACACGTACATTCATTTATACCGCCGACGTACATTCACCCACATTGGGTAGCAGTAAGTTGTCATTCGCCCTGGTGGCGCTTCCCTCATAGTGGGTATACGCTATTCAGATAGTTGCTTCTGGTCCATTGTCTTCCTAGTGTTGAGGCTTGCCCTTCACTTCCTGAGTGTACACACTATACTACTAACAAACGAGACTGTCTGTTATACAACACATCAGAATATGACTGACGTGTTGATGTCGTTGTGCAGTGGAACCGTAATCTATGACAGCCTGAATGCTCACAAACGATAATTAACGGAACAGACTAAATCGACATGTTGGGACTTTATTATCGGTGATGTAAAAATGGTCCTAAAGGTCACTGCTGTGGTTGCAATCGATACCCATAAGTGGGGTTTTCATGTACATTCACGATATGTTTCTGATCGCGCGGGTGCTTTTAAATCAGTCACCTCTGCTGCATAAACATAGACACTCTAATTTAGGAGCGCCGGATGGAACCTGGTCAATGACTTCTGGGACCATTCGCATGCGTGTTTAATCCAGTGGGGCTTGCCAAAGCTGTATCACGCAGTGTCGTCCTTGCTTCCGCGTGAATGATATCCTGTTGTTTTGATCCGGGTTCAAAGACGTCATGCTTGTATACACTTTGACCACATCAAGTCGAGTCATTCCGAATGACATTGCATGAATGTGACTTTGTGTACGCATGTTTCGATACGGAAATTGGTTGATGGACAGGTGGCTGTAACTGCAGGAGGAGATGGTAAGCATGACAGAGCAAGTCATGGAATCTGCGAGACACGTGATGTGGCAACTACAGCCCAGTCAATCTGCATGTATCCACTTTGATCTAAAAAGCTTGCCCAAGGGGGTGGGGTGCATTTTACGATAAATCTTCGGTCATGCTCTCTTGAGACTCACCACGTTGGTTCACTGCTGAGTTAAAAAGATTTCAGTCTGTGCTTCAAAACTTTCCCAATCTGGAGACGTGAATGTCAAGTAAAGACTTGTGGACATCTCTTCTAAACAGTTTCTCAATCAAAATGATATATGCTGAAAGCTGCCCATCCACAATGTAGCGTATCTGAGATTGCACATGGTTGGCTGCGCAAAACCGAATGTCATAATTAATAAGACCTATTAATCTCAAATTGAACATCACCCACAATTGATCGCAGCTGTCGCATTCCCATAGACTCTCCAGTCGAAAGGAGCCGACTGGAGAGTCTATGGGAATGCGACAGCTGCGATCAATTGTGGGTGATGTTCAATTTGAAATAAACCAAATCCCCTACTACTCACCTATTAATCTCTTTATCGAGCTGACACACCGAGATTTGGAAGGGTTCAACTCACAAGTGAACAACGAAAAACACAATCGTGCGGATAAAATGTTATGAATGAAAATACTGTTTGTCAGGAGAAAGTAGAAGAACGTTAATAGCGGATACTTGTCACGTGCAGCCAGGGGACCTTTCTGCTTGCATTGCACGAGCGAAACAATGAGATCGAAATGTGTGCCAGTACATCGTGTCAAATTCATATGAACCTTGAAGTCTTGGTCATTGACTCGTGCAGACCGTGAATTCCACAACAAATAATCAACAAGCATACTCCTACACTTGAAACTGAACACACTGCACGCCGACGTCAACCAGCCGTACAACGTTAGCAAAATGCAAATGCAAACTGATATCCACGATATACCTATGTAGTAAAACGAATGAATAAATTCATGGCCACACAATGCTGAGAATCCGGAACCTGCCAGATCAGAGTCGCCACGCTGCCAGGAGTGACAAGGAAATATGCACCGCCCTGCTTGCTGTTTAATCACGTGTATAATTCGCTGTGAAGCTTAAATCCACTAAATTACATGCGGGTTGACGTCCATATACGATAGCCCCCTACTAGAGAGACCAGTCCAACTCAAATTCAACCCGAAACCAAGGCGAGTAACCCTGTCGTCTGCCCCACTTCTTAACGTAAACATGTAGCTACTTTCTCGCAGTAGCAAAAGGTTTTATAGAGGCATTTATATTCTTAAAGACTCACGCAGCATGTACGTTGCTTGGGATTCGCGAAACAACCATCCATGTTGACAAAAACAAGCTTGTTGTTTCAGTGCATTCGTGCGCGAATTAAACATCGACCTATAAGTAAACCTAAATCCAGTCAGAATAAGAATACATATAGTTTGAAGAGAAGATCTTTTCTATAACTATGGGGATAAAATGTTGGTCCAGTGATAACGAATAACAAACGCTAGACACATTCGCTTGTAAGTGATGCTAGGATTGCCCGATCACCTCGAAGGGTGGCTCAATAACTGACCTGTTGACCCCAACCGAAGACCCTTCGAGTTAAGGTCACAGGTCAAACTGGTCAGGCGATATTTCGATTATCGGTGAGTTGTAGCGGGAAGTGGGTTTATATAAATTGCACATCGCTCACAACTGAAAATAAACGAATGTGATTTGGCGTGTACGCGTGGTAATTCAATAGTTCTTGGTGTGCGGTCAATAGCACCGTGATCAATGCGATTGTCTCATGAAAGCGTTGCTGGAATTCTAGTCCCGGATGTGGCAAGTATATGCGCTACTGAAAAAATCTAACAAGATTGGAACCCGAGTGAGAAGTCTATGGGAATGCGAAACCTGCGATCGGCTGTGAGTGAAGTTCAGTACAAAAAACGGGGTCAAGGCACCGTATGTTTGCAGGATGATACATAGGCATGCACGTCTGCATGAACGCCCACCACTGTCGTGTTATCGATGACCCATTCCATTCAGAAAAGCTTAATAAGACCATACTGAATGAACTGGCCAAATCCAGTATTTATTTCTGACTTAATCTCTATTGAATGTGCACATGAACAACAACGAATGGTGGAACCACACCCGTGCACAGTCCAATAGAGGTCAGTCGTAGTGCGCAAATTGGACTTCAGATTTTGAAGAATAATTGGCGGTGATGGGCACCGTGAACTCGTTAGGGGGAGCCAAACTCATCTAAGACTAGAAATGTGGTTCGTGGTAACCCTTGAGATGTCGTCTCTTCATGATTCTACAGAAGCCCTGTTAGACCAGGAGAAGCGATCTTTCAAGGAAGTGATCCCTCCTGAGGACTCCCCAATGACAAAGTTATACATCCACACCATCTTTTGTAGGTATCACCATACTTGTCAGGTAAGCGGCAATCTCTTTTAGCAAAACTGAACGAATTTTGGGTAAAAAAACAGCGGCCTGCTTTTTACATTAAAAACCTTTATGGAAAAGGCAATTCACAATGAAACGGAGAAAATGGTGCGCGATAAAATTTAATCGACCACCCTACCCACAATAATTCCGCAGAGAGTGATGTTCAACTGGCATTTTGTCATTCTGTTTGTGATACATCGATTTGGCATACTTTCGAATGACGAATGTAGTGGTTTTGAATGCAAACTCTTTCATATTCGCTTTAAAACGACCGACACTCAGGATTAAGAGCTGAACAGCTTGTCTTTGCACATGTGACCGGCAACTAAGCCGTAAGACTGATGGCCAATTAGTCTAAAAATTCAATCCACTAAAAAGGTAACCTCACCTATGTGATGTGATACACACTTAAATGAAAAATACTGTCCCTTACCAAATTGAATAAATGAAAATCGGCGGAAAATGCTTCGGCATCTCTCCTTATTGTTCGGTTTCCTGAACACTATCTAACATAATCAGATTAATCATTCCGAAATTTGAAGAAAAATGCAAAACTATCAAGGGCTTGCTGCTGATCTATCGAGTGAAATAGACCTTTTTAAAGACGCGCCCATTGCATCTTCATCAGTCAGACTCATTTGGATTAGACGTATATCATCATTGAATCGAACCACAGTACAACTGATATGTCCGAGAAACATGTCATATCAGCTATTAGTTCAAAAAGTGACCTTGGTCAGCTACAGCATTTGTTTAACATCCGTTTCACATATTCTATGAAGACAGTAAGTTTAAGTATCCGGTTGTGCTCTGAAGAACTTATTGCCGCACTGAAAGCTAATGGTGATGTTATCAGTTTTGTCAAGTTTTGATAAAACTACTGACTGCCCTTTTCATGGTACCTATGTGATTTACCTCTGTATTTTCAATTAATGTGTGACAGCACCTCTGGGAACCCGAAATTTTTTGTCAGTCTCTCTTACTTTTATCAATATTCACTCTTCTCAAGTTGGCTATTACACCTCCTCAAGGTGCGAAGTTTAGTGAGCAAATGGAAAATGAAGTGGTAACGTTTGTAGCGGACAAGTGGGCATGCGTTCGACCCCCTCCACTAACAATTCAAAACGTCTTTTCTGAAGAGCAATCGGAACGTAGTCTAAACGGGCATCGAAATAAAGAACGCAGTAGGGTTTGGAAACAAACCGCATATTTCCGGTAGGGTTTGGAAATATGATAAGTAGTTAGTTCTAGCCGAGTCTTGAACCAACAGGAGCAACCAAGAGAAGAACGAAATGGAATGCGAAGTGAGTACCAGCTCACTCGGCGACATTCGACAGTGTGCCAAGCGAAAATTGCAGAGAATCTTTAAGTGCGTTAAACATCGTTCGAAAAGGTACAGATTAAAAGACCTTGAAGAACAGAATAGTAGATGAGTCGTTAGGATGAGGGCAATTATTAGCTGCGTGCAATTGCACGACCGAAGAAAGTAGCACTGGATTCTTATCAAGCCCCCTATAGCAGACGTACACAGAATCACGCGTACGCAACAGAGAAGCGAGAAAACACGGTTGTAGCCAGTGTCCCTAAAGAAGTCACACGATCGCTAGTCACCACAAGTTACAGCCTTCTCACTTCCAGATCAACTGGCGATATCGGATTTTCAAGTCACCCGATGTCCATGCGACGGCTTAACCTCGGGTTAGCGTTTCAACTCAACAGTTCCAAAGTAAAATAGACTGATAACATCGTTTCTTTGCGGCCAGTTTTGGTGTTCGCTAGCTCACTCGGGTGCATTCTGATGTTGGAAACCAAGTTTTCCACATTTTTGTTCGCGATGCCCCTACGTATATGTTTACAATGAAAATAAGATATCAGAAACAAATCTGGTTACATTAACTTGAAATGGCGGTTTGATTTGTTCGTAAAGTACTGGACAAAAGAAATGGGCAAGGGCAAGTAGCTTAATTCAGTCGGCGCGGACCAGAGATTTGAAGTACGTAATTTTGTCTACCAATCTGCTGCATGCTCGTATAGCTGCATTCGTTTCTCGATATCGATTACCTAGGTGACCTTCAATGAATGTCGATTTTTACACCAGCCTACCTGTCTGTCATTGTTTCGCTCGACTGGATGCCAAGTTCCGAGTACCGTACGCAATTGGACAAACAATGAATAACGTATTCAGTATGAATTTATTCTGAAAAGGGCCGTTTACGCTCATCGCTATCAACTCCATCTCTCTGAATGCTGTTAATAGACTGCACGAGGTATTAATTTTTTGTTTGTCGCAATGCTATCGCAAATTCTGAAAATCATTTGACACAAGTAGTTAACTAGCTGGCGTCCGGACGTGAACAAAAACGACAAACTACTTGACTCGCTGCTTTGCTCATTTTTGTTTATTCATGCATGTTTGCACAACCACGTAGACGTAAGTCAGAAATAGCATTAATTTACTAAAAGCACAATGTACCACTCTATTACATCATGAATACAATTCATCATGTAGAATAAGTATTGTTCATCGGTACAGAAAGAAATATGTTGTGATGTGTTAACATTTCGTTTACTCTCATCAGTCGCAAACGGTAAACATGCAGGTTATATACTACAGACAAATACAGACACACAGAGTATGGACAAACGTGCATGAACACCAGGTATTATTATGTCATCAATCCGATTGGTTGCCTCAACCACTCTTGTGCACACAACGCAAGTTGGCAAGTTCTAGTCAACAAACCTTCGTTAAAGGTCCGGGTTCTGTCTGCTTAACAATATTTCGATTGAGCCAAGTAGGTCAACTTGGTGACTTGTTATCATGAGGGGTGCAGCGCTGGTTGGTGCGAGAGTTCGAGTAACAGATTCACTGGTTTGAAATCGTCATCAGCTGATTTAACCATTTAGGGACGTGTCCTGTCACTCGCTGAGGTAGTTGTTGATCTGTTCTATCTCTCTTACGTAATCAGGACCCGAAGCTATTGGTCTTCAACAAGGCCATGTTTGTCCGAACTCAGCAGTGTGAACACAGATAGGTGAAGCGACCCTTCAGACTGTCGTAGTGTTGATGGCAGTAGTACTTGATGTGAATGTGTGCGTGTCCACACTCCCTCGATCTCTGTTTGTCTGTCGTAAATAAACTACATTTTTCTACTTCTGCGGCTGGTGAGAATAAACGGAAAGGCGCCGAAGCTGTTAAAAGCATCCCAGTGTTCTAAGTATTGTGCTTTGCAGTCAGAATCCCTTGGAAGCACACGACTATCTTAATGGGTGTTGCTACCAATCCGATTTGTTTAACCGACGAACCCCAACCACACAATTTCCTACAATCGTATAATTAGTTAATATACAACTTACACTACCGACAGTTCCAAACCACCTGGGGTTCTAAGTCATACCGAATTTCTGTACGGTTCCAGCTCGTGACATTTGCATTAATCCGCGGAATTCATTGGGTCTGAAGCACTAGACAAAAATGACTCACTCCAAGTAGTGTTGTGAGCCAAGAACACGGATAGCACAAGGATTGTTTATTCAACAAGGCAACACATGTGTTAGGCGTTTAAACCGAACCACAAACAAAACCACTCATTTGCACACGGTACTCGGCCCCCAGACCGCTTCCGTTGCCACAGACGCCAATGCTCGGTTACTTTACTTATCAAGAACCACTTTGGGCGATGCTACACTCCGATATTTCTTCCTGTGGCTTGTTCGATGTCAAAATATATGCTTTGGTCCTACTACTGAGTAGCGGTGGTGTGAGTAGTGTATTACGACCGCTCACCCTCACTACAATAGTTGTCCGCGACTTCAGTATTAACGTGTCATTTATGGGAAACTTTATCACATAGTCACATACACAATACATGGAAGAACCGGACATCGGCAGCGTCCTAAGTGAATTGAATTTACTGTTGAAAACAAAGCGAAACATTACCCGCGTGTACAGTCTGTTACTTGTAATTGTTGTGCCCCGTGTCAGCGTAGTCTGTTTTTCAGTGGCTAACTGACAAATAAAATTTGAAAGATCGCTTGAACGGGAGGTAAATACAATTTTAAACCGCCCTTGGGAGCACACAGTCAAACTGCTGTTGATAATTATGTAAACCGTATAACCAATTGAAATAAAAATTTATTGATCGAGCAGTAAATCACTGTCTAAAAAGAATTTTGTTCGATGGAATCTGTGTAATCCAAACTGTGTACACAACGCGGTTTTTGTACATAAGTCTGGTATGTGATAGAACCTGATGTGAACTTGTTTTAACAACTTTCATGACTGGTACGTCTAGACCATAAGAGCCTTAAGTAGGTTTTACTTCACATCGGTTCAATATTCTCAGAACGTCTCCAGTTCATGGAATTACCAGTTGAGTTGTACCTTAGTCAGTGACACATGGACGAATAAATATCAGCGTAACGCATAGAACTACCCTACGCAATCACTCCATGTACGAAATGGATGCTTGACATCAGCCTCGATTAGCTTTTAACAAGTCGGAATCTGTGTTATGATATGTTCTCTGTTAAATTTCACAACGTGTCGTTTATCTGTGTAGAATCTAAGTGGAATTCAGAACAAGCCAAGTAACCACTGCATCGTTCATATAGTAAATGAAAGAATCTCCGTTTATGAATACTAGCCGAAACAGATACCAAAACCGTCCACAACAAACACTGAAGCATTCCAATGTGAGCGGCAGTATGTCTAGTACTGTAGGACAGAACATTCCATTCTCAACATATATGAGTGACTGACACAGAAATAGGTGAAAATGCTGTGGATCACTTCATGTTTCCATTAGAACCGAAAACTGTCATTAATGGTTTTCGTACCATTTACCAGCCACATTACCTAATTCTGTCAAGCACATCAAGCAACTCCTGTTTTCGTATGCATCAGAAATGAGAGTTAAATTAACGACTAGTGAAAATGGGAAACAAGCTTTCGTCTGAATAAACTCAGAAGGGAGTTGAGTAGCGGTATATTTTGCATGGTGTTTGTTCGAACTGGGTGGATCACAATATATGTAGTACTGTAGAATTGCAAACTACAAACCAATAACAAATAATCACAGCCATCGCATTCAGAGGTTGTTTCGTCCAGGTATGGAAAAATACACGAACGTTACCAAGGTAATTTAAGAAACGATTCTGTTTTTTTTTAAACAACCGTGATGTTAATCATTTAACTGCAGCTGTCTTAGTAAAGCGCAGTAAACGTTTGTTCTGGAGCGTGAAAATTACTGAGAAAACTGAGAAACGGCTGGTGTAATTACTTGTCCCGTGCACAGGACCCACGACAGAGGACACCGGCGATCACCATCACTCTGCAATAATTTGTTTGAGACTACTGATTCGCTTCTCCCATGAGAGCTATTGGCAGTTCTGATTCAGTCCCGAGTAAGACTGTGACAGTCTCTTATATGTTGTCAGTCGCTATAGGTTAGGCTACAATCAGCCTTGCTAAACAGGCCCGATTGCAAGTGGTTCGGGGTGTGGTCCACTTGTTAGTTCTCTCCCCATCAACATCATCATAAACAACAAAATATCAGTGGTTCTCATTGATGCTGAACTACCAAACATCCATGAAGAAAAACGCAGACCCTGTGGAGGAAGGGGAGGAGAAAGGACCTAACTACTTTCCAAACTTGTTGGAATTCAATAGGAAAAGAGGGTCATGAGCTCTTGAGTAGCTCCGCAAACTCATTCGTTCACAACGACCTTGAGTCTGGCTAGAAGTTACAGGGGCTAGGGCCGTCAAATCATCGAAACAGTGATGTGGAAAAATCTAAAGTTGAACGCAAGAAAAACAATCACAGGGCCAATTCTCTACCTGCGTAGACGGAACCAACTGCACAACCGCGTTTGTCAACTGTCTCCGTAAAACTATTCGAACACATATGTTACGCTTTACTTTAAGCGAACAAGTACCCTTAACGGAACAGAAAAAAGATCAATCAGGTGTCTGCAGTAAATAACTGAAGAGAAATAGAGCCGTCTGACTGGCCTGGAGAGACACTGGCAGTATCTAAATGCGATGACATTAAATACCGGATATTTTCTGCATGAGCTACATGATCGGGGGCATTATTTGTCAATAGAATGAGGATGAAAAAGGCACTGACCCTACATTACGATCCGTCTACACGTGACGGGCTGGATAGGACAGTGTATCTGATTTCCTTAGTTTTCTGATGAGAATAAGCATCGTCTGCGCCAGAACAAACTGTATGGGAAATTCAGCTGCTTGGTATCCTAACAGTATCTAGCTCAAATGTGACCATGCACGTCAAGTGGCGACTAACATTTCATGCAGGTTTACAAGCTGGAAGCGTGAGTTTAATTAGTATCGAAAACGACGTTCAAACCACTAGGATACTCTAAGCCACTTGTTGTAGACACAGAACACAAACACCAGGAGCGCAGGCAAAATATACTGCCCCCAAAAACGAAAGCTCACCTTCGACTACTCTACAAGGGTGACCGTATCACTAAAATAATGAAACCTCGTAGATGTAGTCGCATAAGTTTGCTAGCACAACTGGTCAAGCTGTTCGTCATCCGCCATTCATACAGAAGGTCAACAGTTGTATTCTTGGAAGTCAGATAACTCTTCGGTTCGGTTAATAGAATTGCATTCTGGAACTACCTATCGAGAAAAGGGTGTGCCCAAAAAGTACGTGAACATCCTGAATGCAGTATACTGTTAGACCTCAGACAGAGTTAGGGCTAATGGCAACGTACCACCGATCTTCAGAGTACCAAGCGGAGTGCAACAAGACTATCCAGGCCCTCATCCTCATTCGGCTTTGTAGATGGCGAGACCATGGAGTGTGCCCTGACAGACTGCGAATCCAGCAACGTGGAATCGCACCCAGGCATTCAACTTCGAAACAGAGTGTGCAGACAAAATCGTCCAAATCTGAGGGCTCACGGGGAGCCCAGAACATCTTAGATAGATCAGGGGCTTCAGTTCGTCAGTTTGGTGAGGGCTTTACACCTCATAAGCCCAAGGTGCTGTTGCAAGATTGGCAAGACTCCGCGTCCGTTCACCCTCTTGATGGTGAGCCGTTGGAGGTACTCAAGAAATTCCTGTATCTTGGAAGCTGTATCAGTCTTGGTGGAATGTCTGGTGAGACAACGAGCCGCACTGCAAAGGCTTGGATGACGTTTGCCAATTTACGCCATTTGTGACGTCGGCATGATGTCTTTCTGTGAAAGGCTGAGTGTACAACGCAATTGTGAAGGCAGTGTTATTGTGCGACTCCGAAACCCGATCGATTCCCATGGAGGGTGTTCACAAAATATCTGTTTTCGACTGTCGGTGTCTCCGAAATATTGGTCGCCAATTTTTACTACATAACTGGTCTGAGGCAAGTATCTGTGGAGATGTCAGGTCACTCACAGTAATTCACTGGATGAAACATCTTATTGCCCGCTTCGGGATTCCTGAAGAGATTGTCACCGATAATGGATCTCAGTTTGTTAGTTATGGGTTCGAAGAATTTTTACATTGGCAGGGAATAAAACATTCCCGAACTGTTCCTTACAATCCCTCAAGTAACGGTATGGTAGAATGTTTAAGTCGCTCTTTGAAGGAGTGCATATAGGCATTACAGCTACAAGAGGAAACATGGGAGGATTCTGTGCTTCAAGCGTTATACACTTATCGCACTAGCCACCATAGAGCAACCGGAAAAACGCCTGCTGAACTTATGTTCGAGGGAACTCTCCGTTAGAAACTTAACACAGTCCACCAACCTGCAAATGAAGACAAACATACCCAGCTGCTCCGAAAGGAAACTTATCAAAAAGCCTACGCCAAGTCATCAAAAACTCTGGCACCCGGAACATTTATCTGCTTGCAGAATAAGTCGCACAACGAAGGGCAAGTGAACTTTCCATAAAGCGTACTCTGATCAGGTATATACGCGTTGGGTAGTAACGAGAAAGTCAGTCAACGTCAATTATTTACCGGATGATTAACCCAGGGAGTCACTTTACCTTCACATAAAGAGCAACCCGTTTCAAACCTCTCAAATCCTCGTCGCTCATCACGGGCCCCGAAATCGGTCGACTGTTTTATCTACAGTCAAATTGTTAACACTCGAAATGTTAACATCTCGCGATATATGTCTTCTCTTTGTTTTGACTAAATATATTAAGAGAACTCAATGTTTTATCTATGCCTAATTCGGAACTGAACGAAAGAGAGTGGTGTTGTATGTGTGTACACATCCCTTGCAATGCCAAAACGTTCATGTCGTATCTGATTGATTACCAACGCTCGCATTATAGGTCGCAATTATGATTGCTTTAATTCTAATTCGTTCACTCATTTAATGTCCCCTGTGTACGTCTGCTCAGCAGATTGCATGCATACTAGTTACGTTCGTTACCGCTGCCTTGCGTTTTGATTTAAGACACAACGACTATAACTTACGAATGCTATCTAATCACCTGCCACATTGTGTCTTGTTTGCGAGTAATGGGTTAGGTTGGAAGCGGCAGCCCGATGGTCAACGCATGACTTGGGTTCAGAGTATGAAGAAACTCACCCTGAAGCTTGTTTCAGTAGGGTGCTCCCGGGCTAAGGTCCGAAGAACAATTGACACTTTTGGTTGAGGGCGCTGTCTGATATAGCAAAGAACAGAAGTCAATTGCGCTCGTGTTGCAAGCTTGTGTTTGTATCGTCGTAACCCTTTCTTTATCTCTCTACACTTGTTTCCTCCCTCACTCTTCACATCACTTTTATCCCATATTGTGACATCTTTGTCAGTCCTATGATTTTTACGTGTTAAATACACACACATCTCCGTCATCAATTTACATCAACGGAAAATTTTCTTGTGGGTGCCGGGTTACGTATTTAAGCGGAACAAGGCGAAGACTACGAACCGAGTGAACAAACACGTCCTAGTCGTGATCAACAGTATGATGAGGCATACCAAAACAATATTTCATCTGGGTTAGAATGCTGTGTTACGTTGGGAAGAACCAGTGTCAGTAGCAGTTCGACAATTTGTGATTTTAATGCAATCTAGACCAGTCCTTTCGGACGCGTTACCTAACCAATAACCACAGGCTTATTCGGGTCGCAGAGGCAGTTTCATATAACAGATGTGATTATGTACTGAAGAACTCGTACGTTATTTTACCATTTTGCTTTACAATGTCTATCGAGGTCTGATGTGCAGAAACCCACAAAATGCGGCACCCGGTGATCCTTTAGGTGCATCGTATAGCATGCCGGAAGAGAATCCTATCGAGAATAAGATGTTGTTTTTTCAATAGGCGGATCTGTTGTAATGGTTGCAGTGTCAGAATGAAATTTCTGGTAGATGTCTAATACACATTTTCACCAGTCTCAAGAATTTTTCTCAAAGGGCTACAATAAACACAAGACCTCAAAACATTGCTCATCGATAGCAGTGAAAGTGGAGAAACTCGGCTGTTAAATAAGCTCAACATATTACAAACATTGTCACTAAAGGCTTTAAGGGATAATTAAAGCGGACTTTTTAGGTGATTTAGTGATCCATTTCTGCAATGAAATAGTGGGAACGGTTGAGTACTTACAAGTTGTAGAGGAGCAGGAAGGAAGGGCGCTGCTACTGTTTACGTGTACGTAGTTTTCAAGTGGTTCAACGTATGCTGTCGGCATTCACAACACACACTGTTTGTTGCCACATAAACCAACAGAACATCACTAGGTTTCTCCAATCTAAACAATAGGTGCAAAAAATAGCCACAAAAGTAAACAGCAGTCGATATGTTTACCACTGAACTATTTAGTTTATTAACACTAGTTTTACATCAAGTTCTCATCTGTCCTTCAGAACCCATACCTGAGTACAAGAGAGACTTGACATCACAGCTGGTCATAGATCGCGCCAAGACAGTCAGTCAAATACTAACATTATTCTGTATTTGATCGTCAGGCTAATTACAACATAATAACTATAAAAACAGTAGCTAGAGTGTGTCAGAAAATGGTCAGTGGAGTTTATGGACAACGTGTTTGTTATCAGTTACACAATCACTGTCCCAAATTGTGGATCAGAGGAGATCAAGTATCCGCACTAACTTCTTCTGAGCACAGAGGTCAGGGTTGCGTAATCGGATATTAATGGCATCGACGATGGTCAACATTCGGAATCTCACCGTTTTTTGATCTATTCCGTGGCACTCGGTAGACAATCTGAAAAGCGTCCTTCTTACTGACAGAACGATTAGAGTCGGTCAAATGAGCAACAATCGCGCTTGAAACCGTTTTAACCACATCACTATTCAACCCCACAAGATGATGTTCACGTACTCTGTCAGACAATCGCCTTGTAGTACGACCAGTGTATGATGCTGGACAGAAGCAGCTGGTTGTAGAACGTGGACGTTTGTCTTTGAGTTGTGTTGAACGGAAACTCACATGCAGTTAAGCGGCAAGGTAGATTGTTTCGGCTGACTTTTTGAGCTTTCTTGACGTCATGTTTATATCTTTTACGTCGTCAACGAGAATTCTAACATGAACAGAGTTATGGCATCTTTCAACGCAGCCCATAGCAGTATTAAATTCACCTAGGAGTGAGACAACAATGGTCAGATAAATTTTTTGGCTGTTGCCATAGTAAGGAGAGAGGAAGGTTCAGTTCAACGGAGTGTGTACAGAAAACAAACTTGGAGCGGCCAGTGCATTCACTTTGACAGTTTCTTTCCACTAAATCGAAAGGCGAAACCTCATACGATGTCTGATGGGTAGGGCGTTAAAGATCTGCATCCTCAGACACTTCACAAGCTGGGCTAGACTTCCTACAAGGAGTGTTCATGCAGAATGACTACTCATTGCGTTTTATTCAAAAGGCGATGTAGGAGGTAGAGTCAAAACGTAAGTCACCTTCTATAAATAAGAAACTTGCATATATCAGTCTTCTTTCCAAGGGTTATCCCATGGCCGAAGTCATCTCAATAAAGCTCAAAAAGTCAGCCGAAACAATCTACCTTGCCGCTTAACTGCATGTGAGTTTCCGTTCAACACAACTCAAAGACAAACGTCCACGTTCTACAACCAGCTGTTGTGTGTACTCATTTGCTTGCTTCTGTCCAGCATCATACACTGGTCGTACTACAAGGCGATTGTCTGACAGAGTACGTGAACATCATCTTGTGGAGTTGAATAGTGATGTGGTTAAAACGGTTTCAAGCGCGATTGTTGCTCATTTGACCGACTCTAATCGTTCTGTCAGTAAGAAGGACGCTTTTCAGATTGTCTACCGAGTGCCACGGAATAGATCAAAAAACGGTGAGATTCCGAATGTTGACCATCGTCGAGGCCATTAGTATCCGAATACGCAACCCTGACCTCTGTGTTCAGAAGGAGTTCGTGCAGACATTTAATCTCCTCTGGCGCACAACCGATGAGGCTCACGATTTGGAACAGTGATTGCGTAACTGATAACAAACACGTTGTCCATAAACTCCACTGACCATTTTCTGACTCACCCTAGCTACTGTTTTCATATTTATTGTGTTGTAATTAATTATTTTCTCATTACACAAATTCTAATTAAAAACGATTCGTTCTCGTCTAGGCCACTAAGTAATGCATTCAGGTTTCATGGGCTCAAATCCAATCGCTTACACCAATCCGATATGACATTGATCAAGTCACCACGGTTTTGGTAGAACAGCAGCTCACTAGAAGCTATTCTGTGCGGTTGTCATAAGTCTTAGTTTGGAGTGAACAATGGCAATATTTTGTAATTTCCTGTATTATCCGCAATTGGTCAAGTATTTTGAGACGATAAGGAACCAGAGCACACTCACGATCAACTCAAACGAATAGGTTACTTGAATAAGGGGATTCGGTGAATCTATAGTTTAATGGTATTGCAATACCGAATTGACCGTATGGTAAAACGTACGAATGCTTGACTCCGATCAAATGCAAGTTCCTGCCGAAAACGTTCGCGATTAGATTGATTGGGAACAAAAAACGACTGGAACGCCAGTCATAGTGGATTAGTTAAAGATAAGAAAAATCATACCGTGTTGCAATGGAACGAATATACACGACACTGGACATCACATCCGACATTCGTAAGGTAAAAACTATCTATACGTTCCAAACTCGGGTGCATTAATGTGACTGCCCTAGGGAATTTATATGTGCTTCTATCACCATGCTATAGATCGATAAATGGATTGGGAATAACACAACGTTATGAGCAAGTTCTAATAATGCACGTTTCAACTGCCTCGGGTGACCTTCCTCAGGAGTGTTGTAATCGGAATCACATTAACAAAGGAACATAAGTCACGTGGGATATGCCATGGTTAGGTTGCACAAGTTCGGAGGCAACGCAAATTGACGTAACCACGGCAAATCCCACATGACCTCTGTTCCTTCGTTAGTGTAATTTCGATTACAACACTCCTGTGGAAGGTCACTCGAGGTAATTGAAACATGGAGTGTTACAACATGCTCATAACGTTGTGCTATTCTCAATCCGTTTATCAACAACAGGTTAAAGACGATACCAAAACTGTTTGACTTCATACGTACCAAATTTGGTGGGGATATTTTACATGCCATAGATCGTTTACTGAAAACTGGTCGACAGATCACAGGAAATGTTTCTGTTCCAACAAAAAGTGGCGTTTTCAGTCACAGAATAATAAACAAAATTGGTGTACTGTACCACGTTTGGCTAATTAACGAGTAGTTAGTACGTTCATGAGTCCGAACCGATACTATGACTTCCTTCACTATTGAGCCTTTTGCCATCTGTCGGTCAAAATTCGGCGTCACTCAGTTTATGCGAGCCAACAGCTGTATGACTGATGGTTGTGTTTCACAAAGTATTTCAAGACGATATTATATCGTTTGTTATTCTGAGCTGATCATGAGGTTTCTTAAGTTTTTATATTCCTCAGACTGCTTGCTGCTTTCAGAGTGGTTCATGTCAGAGTAATTCGGTTATTTCTGAACCTTAAGTATCGTCAATATTCGCCACCTTTCGTCAGTTACCATTTACACTGCCGACCAGAATCTTGACACAAACGAGTCAACTGTTGATATCTGCATGGTTCGGGTATACGCTAGGATCAGCCAACTCTCGAACCGGTCATTCAAAATTACACCAGAATAACAAACTGTTGGATGTCAATTCACTGAGAGTTAGTAGTGTTACAAAGTACAGACGTTTGCTGTTGTTTTCATGACCGTTTCGCTGAGCCGTCATCCACACTGAACTGATCAAGGTGCTGTTTTTAAAGAGTCACTTTACCGTTGTAACATTTCACCGTACTTTATGTAAATCCTTCAAAGTTGTTCAACCTCTAAATAACTTTTACTGAACGGTACTGATGATAACTCGATATTCTACACTCTACGGCCGGTGTCGTGCGTGTATAGATTTATCAACCAGATGTGATGTGAACCACAAACTGGTGTGTTACAAGTCGCAAATAATCTATCTGTTTCAAGAGCTATAACTCCGACTTAGTTGTCGAAGGACATCTTGATGAAAATATACGTGGCAAAAAGTAGATAAAAAGAACCACACAAGCAAGTAGTATAGACAAGCTTCGTGCAATTGCCAGACGGGCCACACGACAATCCAGTCAGAGTGCAGCACCAGTTCATATACCCGCATACTATAGCCACGAACGTCGTTTGAACCAAACTTCTTGCAAGGTTGTATGTGATGACGTTTAAAGAACTTGGGCTAAATGTAGGTGTACGTTTCTTGTGCATGTCAAGTCACGTGCATACGTTACATATGCTCTTTGGTCCATACGGCATTGATCATAATATACTAATCGACCGCAACGGCTATTCGTGTTGACCTGTTAAGACGACTGACAACAGACAAACAGCCACTTGATGTTTTGCAGTTAAATGCGGCACCGTAATGTGCTAATATGGATATTTTTGTGCGCATATTGATTCGGAACATCGATGTTGCTGTTTCTTCATGTCCACCGATGTTGAACAGTAGCATCGATAGCGCCTATAATGTATTAGATGTGGAGCTTAACAAAACAGACTTGGGCTGTAAAGGCACGTCGATACTATTAGTTTGTGCGATAAGGAGACCCTTGATAATGAGTTCTTGTCTCTGTGGTCGTGATGGGTGACTGTTCTACGAGGTGGTTGCGTTCACCATACTGGGTAACAAAGTCAATGTGATTTATTGTGAAACAGACGGGTCGTCAAGAAAACCCTGCTTTAACGTGATCAGTGGGTGATCAAAAGATAAAGACAAGGCCAGGCGGTAGAATGTCAAAAGCCTAGAGATCAAGAACGTAAGAAATAAAAGTTTACAGGTTAAGACTTAATGTGAACGCAGTCGATGAGCTCGCTGACTCCCCCCCACCTCGCAAATTCACACCCCACCGACAGGGTCTTGATTATGTTTGGATTTATCGAGCAGAAACTGAAATAATATGATTACTGTCCCTTGCGAGTAAAACTGATAGTGAGCTGTATCGTACCTACATTCAGTCAACACAGCGTGGCTGAATAAACAACATACGATTTGGCCGCCACATTGTGAACATGACACAATCGTATATAACTTCGGTCATTATTAGTGTAGCCACGTGCCTCAATATACCTAACGGATCTGGACAGGGATGAAGCCGGCTGTGAAGTGCACAACAAGAAACAAGGAGGCACTGCATTATTCATAATCAGTGGAGGTTGGTAGGGAAAATTGCAGAGTACGTGACTCAACTAGCGAAAAAGGTGGATTTCCAATATCTCCGTTGTCGTTCGTGAACTCACACGTTTCCAAAATGCACACCGACGGAATATCGCGTTGCTTAAACGGTCAGCCCACTTAATATAGGTTGATTGACGGAGAAAACGGGGATCGAATAACAAGAGTCTATACGCATCTTCCACACGAACGGGCCAGTTGTCTAATCCATAGATCAGATCCTGCCTTTAATCACTAAATAAACATCTCCGCAACGCCCCAAGTGACGAAAAATAGTGAACACCATAATTGCTTTCACCATCCTCGCGAGCAACAATACAAGCAACTGGGAAGATATTATATGGACAGATGAAGCGAATGACGGTATTAAGTGGTTCACCTACGATAATAACAACGAAATCGGCACTAACCCAATATTGCAATAAAATTTTATACTTTGAAGATGTTAAGTACATACCATGCAACCTAGCCACGTCATTCAGTCGGTTTAGCATGGTATACATATTCTCTACAGAACAAACTGAGGCAAGGTCGTCCACATACCAATATTAGTCGGCTTGCTACTTAATGGGAACATCATTCCGTCATAATCATCATCACAGCAGCCATGAACCTGATCAAAAGATACTGTGGCTCGGGCCGCCGCTCACCTCAACGGCGACGTGGAATATCCTAGAAGAAAACATTACTAGGGAGTTCGAAAATTAATAAAAGACTAAGAGGAAGAACTAGAAATGGTATGGATACAGGTACGCCATTGACTGCGACACATCGCCATCTCGGA
>LUCH01003305.1:0-12672 GCA_013368495.1 Paragonimus heterotremus | reverse complement strand
TACATCCATACCATTTCTAGTTTTTTTACTCAGTCTTCCTTTATTAATTTTCGAACTTCTTACTAATGTTTTCTTCTAGGATATTCCACGTCGCTGTTGAGGTGAGCGGCGGCCCGAGCCACATTACCTTTTGATCAGGCTCATGGCTATTATGATGATGACACCTCAAGGTAGAAGACTTGAACCATCTTCAGGTATTAAACCACGGATGCCTGCGTTCAATCGCTCGCATCTGGTGGCATCAGCAAGTGAGCAACGAGGAGGTTACGAGGCGGGTGTTAGGCGGCGACTGTCAAAGGGATTCTTTCGTTCAATCCTTACACCTGCACACACTTAGATGGTTAGGCCATGTACTAAGGATGCCAGCTAGTGGTCCGCCACACCGAACACTGTTTGCCGATGATGTGGCCGACTGGCGCAAGGTGGACAGATGATGAATTGACGTAGACAAACGAAATCGTTCACGAAGAGGCTAGTCACTATAGGTCGGGTTCGTCTCCCGGGCTGGGGCCCTCGCGATTCACAGAGTCAATGGTTCGAGACGTTAGGTGAGATGGCAGTTAAACGAGCTGAGTGTCGTTGTTTACAGTAGTTGTCTGTGAAGTGAGTGCACTTAGTGACGCGGGACAGTGAAGGCCGTAAAGAAGCTGTCTTGCTGGTAACGCCCTACTTCTACTTACAGCTTGGTCGTTTGTTTGCAAGGTGTAGGCACCGTGATGCTCAGTTTTTGAATATAGACTAAGCTATTTTTAGCAGTTAGGTCCCTTTCCATCCCCTTCTTTTTTCTCTCTTCCAAAATAGGGTTTGCTTTTTTCCCCTCGTATTTGTGTGGCAGTTAGACATCAGTGTGCACCACTGATGTACTGCTGTCTATGATGATGATGAACCCTGTAATGGTGAATCCAGCTTGCAAAGTACCATGGTGTAATTTTTGTTATTCGCGAGCCATTCGCATAAAATTTGCGATGGCGGCGACCGCGGTTTTGAACAGGAGGCACCAAATCCAGTCTTACTGTGAGCATATAACCAGATTTCAATTATCACCGTAGAAACCAAGAATCCGATCAGAAGCTACTGTGACTCGGGCCACCGCTCACCTCAACAATGACGTCGAATATCCTCGAAGAAAACGTTGCTAAAATCAAAATTCAATAAAGGAAGACTGAGTAAAAAAACTAGAAATGGTATGGATGTAGGTATACTATTTACGGTGGCACACTACCATCTCGGACAGTGCCTGTAACTAGCGGTTTGAGTGGTCACGAGGAACCAACAAGTCAAGCGACACCTGGTCACTTCGCTCAGTGGAGCAGTCAGCGCCTTCATAGTTCGTAACCACGTTGCTTGACCTTCACGTGGTTTCACTCAACTTTTGATGATCTCAGTATGCGATGCCCGGTAAAGCAAACGGCTGGCTGGCATACGAGGTACGTGACTTAACCATCGCAGGCTGTGTAACGCGATTAGTTGACCAACTGATCGCGCATCACGAATGTTCAGGGATGCGCACCGGCGAAAGGCCACATTGCTGACATGATTCGTCCACTCAGTGTGGGCTAATTGGCGGAGACAACGATGGTCAATCACATCAAGTCGGTTGACAACTTCGCTACGAACAGACCAAGTTTCCGAACCACAAGGCACAACAGAATGTACACAGGCGTCATAGACCCCTTCTTCCAGCGACAACCGAACGTCTTTTTGACATTACATATGATAAGGACATTCTGTGCTTTTGCTATCCTGGCTGACATCTCATCAGCAGTACCACGGGCTGAAACAGTGCTACCCAAGTACGTGAAACTTCACATTCTCAAGTGGACCAACCGAAATAAAGAAATTAGGAGGAGTGTTCTAATCTTGAAGAATCACTGCACTTTGAAGATGCAAAGCACATTCCATACAAACTATCTCAGTCAAGCCGTGTTCAGCATAGTATGCATGCCTTCGGCAGGGGGCTAAGTAAGACAGCATAACCTACAAACTCCAGATCGGTCAACCTACCGCCAGGTGGAAACTCAACACCAACCTTGGTGGACTACTCAAGTGCACCCTCCAGAATGTCATCTATGAAAAAATTGTCCAGTAAGGGCGAGACCGGACACCTCTAAAGAATACCACTAGAAGTGGCCAACCACCTAAAGAGTTGTCCGTAAACTCACACTGTTTGTGGAGTGAGTATCCATTGATCTCAACGAACCCACTTACTCCCCTTGCGAAGGCGGTTCCAGAGAACGTTACTAACAACCTAATCAAAAGCAGCCTCCAGGTCTAAAAAGACCACGACCGTCGGCCACCCATAAGAATACCGATGTTCCAAGATCCTTCGCGGAGTACAAATATGATCAACGCACCCTTGACTAGATCAGAATCCGGTCTGTTCTTTGCGCATCTAACTTCCTCTGGGCTTGGTGAGCCGACGTAAAATGAGGCCAGTAAGTCTCTGTGGTTGTCACACAGACTTCGGATTCCTTTTCTGAAAACGAGGATTACTGTTGATAAGCCCTAGTCACGAGTTACCTTTTCAGTTTCCCAAATAGTCTAGAGGATTTTCGTCAGTTCTGATATAAACCTCTCATCACCATCTTTGAAAAGAGAAGTGGGGTGAGGTCTGGACCAAGAGCCTTATTACGTTTCGAAAACTTAAGCCTCAATGTCACTTCTGTTTACGACGGAGGGCCGTCTGAAACGCAATAACTGACCACTCGGGTCCTGTCGTCCACATGGTGTGGTGGAGAACAACTAGACTGTTCTTCAAAATGTTCAGCCCAACTGTCAAGTCGGCCCGATTGATTGGAAAAAGCCTTTTGCTAGTCCCAGAAACAAAGGCTCTTTCCACCAAGTAGTGCTCACGATGTTTGTGCAAGCTTTTGATCAGCTTGCGTCCCAACTCTTGACGGTCGTCATGATATTTGGAACCAGGTGGCGTCGAGCGACGCCAATTCATAAGGCTCATCGACGTGACAGAAATCCGGTTGTCGCAAAGTCGCAGCTTCTTCGGGACATCACTTCACAGCTGCCGCGACCTGTCACCTGACTCGAACTGGACAATTTATTCATCAATGCTTCCTGGTAAGCGTTCTTTAAACACTCATCGCTCGAATGTCAGTTGAGTATCTTGAATTTGCGAGCGTGTCCTCTGGACAAACGACAAAACAAGACCGACACACAACAGCATGGTCCGAGTCCAGGTGGTTGATCCAAAAGGTACGACAGGCTTTAACAAAGAAGCACCATTTGTAACTGACTCCTGTGATCCAGCTGTGTTCATGGCTGAGAAGCACATGGAGGTCTCTATGTAACACAGTGCTTCCTGTGTTGGAAGGCGGTGCCCGAGAAATGGAGACCGTGGGATGCACAGAGTTGCAGCGGTCTTCCGTCATTGTCAGTGCACTGTGCCCGGACACCAAACGTAACTCCCTGCCGTTTCTCCTCTGAAGAGAGACAACCAAGCTGAGCATTAAGATTATCCGCTAGCATGATGTTAAGTGTGCTTCAGAAGGTCATAGAACACATCCTTGGTAGCTTCGGAACAGCCATCTGTTGGAGCATAAACCGATTTAATGAAAACAGCGCTTTTCTGATTTTAGTCGACAGACTGCAACTGATGTGTTGAGTCTGACAGCGCATAAGCGACTGTTCACTGGAATGCAGCTGGGCGAACATTGCTTTGCTCTGGAACTCCGTGCGATTCCCACTCCAGTCTGACCGCGAGATTCAGCTTCGGCATCACCACAGACCATAAGAGAGGATTGTCTGGATCGACAGTTATCTAAGTGGTCTAAAGTGGATAACCGCGTTAGAATCATAGACTTGCGTCTCTCACACAAAGCACAAACTAACCTCCAGACATGAGAGGGTATTTGCCAGAGCAGCTTGCTGACCGACTTGTCGGAGAATGTGAACATTGAAGGTGCCCATGTTTCCCAGTTGTCTGGGCCTCAGAAAACAACTATCGCACGAAGGCACGGGGACGATAGAAAACAAGGGGCAAAGTAATAAGGGAAAGTCGTGGTAGGTGGATAATGTCACTGTCAGGAGTATGAAACCTCCCAATACTTTCCAGTGGTTTATACCGCCGGAGGGAGTTGACTTGAAGGACTCACCTTCATCTCTGATTCGTACATCTGACTTGCGATACGACAAGACAGTTTTCACAGAGGAAACCATACCTGGAGCCAATGACTCAACGGTTTGACGCAATTGGCATTGAATGGTTTGTCTAATCCAAGGACGCAGTGGATGCATTCGGATCTACATCAGGCTTTTGGGTGATACTGGATGTTTTTCGACCGTACGGGACAATACGTCGGCGGCCACGGCCAACTGTCGGGCGATCGGAGTGCCCTTTGTCAGAGAGTACCTTTCTAGCCCTCTGCTCTCTGATTTGGAAGACAGCAGTGCCGTGACTATAAAAATAGCTGTTGTATATTCACGGAATCAGGCCTCGCTACCTAAGCACTCGTACGCGGACAGTAGTCAGACATACAATCCAAAGACTGTAAGTGCTCCTCGTCTGACAAGGTTAGGCCTGGAAGGAGGCAATCCTAGTCAGCGTGGCCCGCCGGATCAAAACAGCACGCAAGCCCGACCACCATGTCAAGGAAGCAGGATAGGTCAGGGCAAGTTATAATGTATGGGTTGCAACGCTTAATTCGCGGACAACCAGTTGATAAAGAATGCAAACTGACTACCTGGTTCGGATTTCATCACACGTGTGAGGGAACCAAGTTTATTATTTCCGACAGGTCTTGTTAACTCACGTTTCCCGCTCGCTTACGACAACAGTTCCGAACATAAACAATCGTTAGTTTAACGAACCAGAATAGCAAACATTGAATGGTTTCCCTGACGGCAGCCAACATCAACCTACAAAGTGATAACTTCATCACATGTTAGTACTAAAACCAAGGCACAGCCTAAGATTAACGAGCAGAACGGGCCAACCACTGAACAGTACAACCGCTCTGATAAACAAACCGAGACATAAAGTTCTGACAATGTGACAAAGCTTCCGTGAGTAAGAACCCCGATCAAAAATCTTGTTAGGCTTCAGCCACCTATTTTTTTTTATCCCACCCCGCAGGTCGATCACAGTTAGTGGACAAAGAACCAGCGAGAGATATACCAAACGGGTGTTACGATACAGGAGACGGTTTCTACGACCCAATCAAACGCACTGTGGTGGACTATACGGGAAAGTTTTTGCGCAACACTGGTAAGCGAAAATAAATACACCTGCTTATTTCAGACGTTGCCGAACATGCATGGATAATCGCCAAGTGCAGAAAAGCCTGGGACGAACATGTCTGTGCGGCCTTTGACCATAAAATAGTGGGAGAGACATCTAAACCCTACTGAGTACAAAATGAGACCAGCTTATCATCCAATGGGACGGTTGGAGAAAATATAATCAATCTAATTTCCACTTGTTACAATATTCATTGGAAGCATGGAATAGAAAGCGGGGTAGACAAGCACAAACGTATGAAAACATGTTCCAGTTCATTGCGGTCCACAACGGACACGAAAAGCTTGTTCTTCTCCACAAGCGCACACAACCCAGACCTAAAATAATGAAGAGGCAGGAAAAATAACCTACTGTAACAACGTCGTCGTCTCCTTTGGTTTCCCACTTTTCACAAATCTCCTTACCGAGATCGCCATCAGGCAGTGGGATATTTTCCCTTACAACCAAATCATCTCCCATTAACGAAAGAAAGCCATCTTTTATGTCGATAAGCTGATATTCCTTGCGGGCGATTTTAGGTACCATCATGGTAGCCGTAGATGGATTCTGTTCTTCATATTTTTTCCCGGTGAAAATATCGACGCCAGTAATATGAACCTTGGCAGACCCGTGCTTTCCAGTTTTCGAGGTGGACATGAATGTGATTTGACAGGGACGGCTCTTTAACATAACAAAGCCATTGCATCGCAAAGCGCTGGTTTGTTTGGGCTCCATCTGGCATGCGCCTGCATCAACCGTATCGAAACAATCATCCTCAAAATGAGCCATCAAGCCAAGTTATCTAAAACAACACAGAAATGAACCACAAGATTGAAGGTAAAAAGTAAACAGAACAGAAGACGTGGTAAACAACGGGCGTGCACTAACTTGCAGCGAACCGCCACCGCTTCCGATGAAGCAAATTTAGGACATGCAAACAAAACCTGCATATCGTTTAAGCCTTGTCCGTAAGAAACTACTTACCAAAAGTTTGTACGGGGGAAGTTTTTAATCTTTTTTCAAAAGGCTCAGTCAGTATTTCTGGATGAAAAGTTATGGTAGCGCGCATTCATTTTTAACGAACATAAGTTCAGCTCATGAAGATTCACGAAAATTGTTTGTCACATGCTTGACAGTTCGTACATGGATTAGATGTTTGAGACCAAAATTAGCCCAGTCCACTCAGAATGTTTAATCGGTGTACGGAAGCAGTCCGCTGATGCGGAAACCATCATGACCCTCAATCGGTGCCACAATTTTCCGCATTGATCAATACGGAAAACATGACCGCGAAAGAAACCCCATTAAATTTTAAAATCTACGACCCGATAAAGGCGCGCTGCTTTTGAAATCTTGATACTTGGGTGATGTGATCGAGAGATTAGAAGGAACTCTTTTCCGACGCTTCAGTGCATTTGAGCAGTTACGTAGGGGTTTAGCTCGTACACGCACTAAAACTAGCGCTTTGGAGGTACACGTAACCAATACCAGACGCGAAATAAGAACACGAACGATAGTGGGAGACCGAATGTATACTATACGACAGTTAAAGTGGACCTCAACCAGCGCCAAACAAAACCCATGTTAGAAAGCCGCTTGGGAGATGGTGTGTTCGACTGTCGGGCGCAGGAGCAAGCCGAAAGCGTGTGTCACCATCGACGGGCGTGGGTCAAGAAGCACACAAACAAACAAAAGCGGTGGCATGCAGCAAACAGACGGCAGACGGAAATCCTTGTAATCCCATGTGCAATGTGAACCAGGATTTTGAGAGGTATTTCATACATCGTACGTCTGGCAGACCGGGGTTATTTTCAGATCGCTACGAGGGTGGAAATGAAAAAAGAAATGACATACAGATATTAATTACTCCAAAGAAAAAATGTACAGTTGTAAAACAGGCTGGGAAACAATGGAGAATAGATAATTTCAACAAGTTAACCCACGTTCGTGCACATATGTTAGCGGTCTCGGCGATCCTTGGTGGCCGAAGCCACAAGATCACGTGGCGGACTTGACGGTAACACGGACAGTAGCCCCTGTGTAGATTCAGGCAGTCGTATCATCTGTAACTCCTGCAAAAGAGGCTCTGGCGACTGCGACCTACTTACTGCATGTCGCGTTTTTCGAGGAAGAACCGTCGGCTCCTTGTCTCCCAACTGCAACCGTTGGAACAGTTGTTCCAGACGCATTTCATCGGACAGCTGTGTTATTTTAAGAATCGTCTGCTTAGTCTACTCGTAGCGTTCCACTGCTGAGTCCCGCAAGATATCGCCAACCGGGTTTAACATATCCCGATGAAGACGTGGTATAAGCTGCGAGGACCTGTCTGAATCGCTTGTTATACGCTGGTTGCTAAACGCTATTTCCAACACGGCGAACCACTGCTCTGAATCAAGTTACTCGAAAGCCGGAACGGCCAAAGCGATCGATGATACGAAAGACGAAAATTCAGACCGAGTCTCCTTAATATTCATGGCGACTGACTGAATGTGAATGAGATATAAAATTTAAGTGAATATATACTTGCATACAATACGCACTCGAGACGTAATATGAGGGAGAGGGGAAATATTAAATCCGAATATACACTATAATATGTTGCTTGCACCGGCCCACCATTTCGTGGAATCAAACGAACTGAAGACGGCCGGTTAAGAATAACACACCGAGTAAACAAAGAGTATATTGTCGACCTTCGAGGCCAGCACGAGAGTAACCGAATACCGACAAGAAACGATGACAGAACGGAGAAACGAGCAAGCAAGCAGCATGGTTGTACGTTCGAGTGCGCAGGGTACTTGTCGGTATATCCACCCGTTCAAACAAATGTTTGAGTGCATACAGAAGTTGGAAACAAAAAGAGTACAAATGACACTCGTAGCTCTAACATAGTGGACAATAAAGAATAGGGTCGCTGCACCATCTGGTTGGTGAAAAGTCAAAACAAACGGCCAATCTCTATCTCGTTTTCTTGATTTTTTATCCGTGGTTCCCTAAATTCCAGCTCTGTGGCGTCAGAAAGAAACGGGTTGGGAGACCTGTGTCTTTGTTCGTTCCGGTAAGAGTTGGTTGACCTTGGCAGCTTGGACCCTTTAAACCCAATATCACGCGTGTGTCCAGTTTTTCTGCATCTCCGAGGGTCGTGGTATTCTCCTTAGGATGTGGTGACCAAGCTTCGTTGCGGTTTATTAAAGGCGATCGATTAATACTCCAGTGTAATGGAACAAACCCCGCTTAATATTGATCAGCGATTGTGAATTTCAGTCGTAGAAGCATTATCAGTACCTTAATAACACCCACGGTACACTGGGTAGACTGGGTAAATAACCTAACGATTTCAGAACCCCAAATCTCCCGCTTGCTGTTTTGCTGCTAGTTTGGTTGCCCATTCATATGTGACTCTGAGGTACCTAGACTTCAGGTGGAGGACATTAAACAAGATGTGGCTTCTACAGGACGTTTATCGGCTGACCCCAGGCTAGCGTCCACTCGCCGATGCTCAAGCTATTCTTGTGAACGGCACCCGAGTTTGACGTGCTTCCAATCAGTTTCATCACGTTTACATACAGTTGACACGAACTGTGTTCAGTGGGCTGTAAACAGAAGTAGAAAGCTAGAGCTTTCGGGAATTCCACACCTCGTTGCGTAAAATCGCAAGGTCCTCAGCAATGGACTAAAATGGGGGAAAAGGGGCAGTATCCGAACTGATGCAACAGACTTTGGTCAAGGCGAGCCTTGAAAACTGCTACGAAGCCAGCAAGGCAACATGGTCTGGTAGAGCATTCTACGCCTTGAAAGGTGCAGGGAGAAAAAGCAACATCTACGTTGCAGTCCGTTGTGTTGGACCTCTAGCTTTAGGATTGACGACTCAGTGTCATGTTATTCCTGCGGTTGAGCATCAGCCGACACGGCTGATCCGGGACTTCCATACGAAAAAGTTAACACCGAGCCACTTCTGAGTCTACCATTCTCTAAATAGTACATGTTCAAAAAGTTCGACCTTTTCTCATACGACCTATTTTTCAGACCCCGGACTGCTTTAGTTAATCGACGTTACGTAGTCGCCAGGAGCAACTTGTCCTTTGGGGGATGTGGTGACCAGATCTGAGATCCATTAACCAGAGGCACGCGAACAAAATTGTTGTGAAGAAGCTGAAAACTAGGGTTAAATCGGCCGAAGAGACGTTTCAATAACGCCAGAGTGTTGCTAGCCTATTTTACATTCGTTTTAACGGTCGCAGAGCTTGAGATTGTGCGAAACACTGGTTTCTTGGCACTTCTTGATACGAACTGCCTGAAGCGGATACCCGTCCTGGTTATACAGACAGCTGCAAATGTGCATAACTTTACACTTACGAGCACTGCAGTCAAGTCAGTTCACTTGAGACCAGTCGAGTAAAGTATTAAATTCCCTTTTTAAGGTGAGAAAGTCGTTGGTAATGTTGAGGGTAGGCCATATTTTGAAGCCGTCAGCACACAGTCATGACGGGGGGTGATTGAAAGAGGTAGGCAGTTGACAAATATAAAAAGTAACGGCTGACCAAGCAGCGAACCTTCGGGTGTTCCGCTGAGGTTTGGCCTGCAGGTACAGAATGCACCATTAACACGCACCCTGTACGGATGGTTAGCAGCATACGACTCGAGCGACCGAAAAAGGTTGCCTTGCGCCCCATAATGAGAAAGCTTGCCGACTAAAACAGCATGGTCCGCGAGATAGAATGCCTTAGCAAAGCCGACATATGTGCCGTCTATTCCATTGCCCTTATCAATCGCCTCCGTCCGCTGATCGGTGGCTATCAACAGATTAGTGGTCCACGAACAGACCCTGTGAGGTCCGTAATGTGCGTAAAGGGTTTGGATTGGACAAACTCATTGAGACAAAGTCAACCAGGGATTCGCGGAAGACTACAGCCAATCAGTGTCAACAAGGCGAGCAGACGGGTATGTCAGCGTGGGAACCAATCAGGACGGCACGCTGCTCCAGCGTCGGATTTTGTTATAACGAGCGTTGAGGTAAAACAAGTTGTTTAAGTGCGTCACGCGTTGAAACAAGTTGTTTAAGTGCGTCACTTTCTAAAACAAACGAGCTACCAGCGAAGTGGAGCCGACCAATGAGAAAGCTGAAGCGACAGCACCGATTGTATTTCTTCATTATACTGATACGTCTTGTCTATAAAATAACCAATAGAAACTCAATAAATCGAGATTTGTTTTGTGCCACGAAGACTAGTTTTTGCTTTCGTTCCGGGAGGCCGCGATACACAGCAATGTGCAGTGGATAAAATTCGCAAGAAGTGAGGTACTTATAAAGCGGTTAGTGTAGAAGCGCCTCGAAAATTCTCGAGACGCTTGATAGCAATGCAACCTGTCGGGAAAATTACTCCTACCACCCCTGAAAACTGGTGTGATGCTCACGAACTTCCAGTTGCTCGGTCCTGTTCCTTGAGAGACGGATTGCATAAACAGTCAACTAAGTGGATCAGCAAGCTGTTGGACCGTTTCCTACAAGGTCTTACAATGTACACCATCGGTGCTGTGAGAACTGTTCTCAAGACACCTGAGTTTAACCGGGGTGGCTTGTCAAGTCGGTTACACATATGTGTACATCAGGAAGAGCAGATGAATGAAGACTTATTCGTGCGGTACTTGGATCAACGAGGGCCACCTGTCAGGCAGTAATCCTAGCACTATCATCCTAGATGATCTTTTGATCGGAAACGTCCCGGGCACACATACGGATTGTAAACAATGATTCCGAATTTTGTAACTTCTGACCCCTGTTAAGAAAACTCCCCTCTATCTACGTGGTAGAGTCTAGAAGCGTTCGCAGATTTGCAAAACATCTTAGAAGGCCATATTCAAAAGACCTGAAAATGCTTACGCACAGCGGACTGTGTGGATTGTTTGCCGTTGTACTTGTCCGAAACTTTTACTATCATTGCTAGCCTCGTTTACCGATCGGCCGCTTCCGACAACCGATAGATTACCGTCTTTTGTGATGTGGATTACTGTACCTTCATTGCAGTTCCTCACGACTACACACAGCTTCAGTGTGACAGTGAACACATGGGGGAACACGAAGCCCGATTTTTGGCTAGGAGTTCTAGGGTCGCTTGGTGAATACTTTCTGCTTTTGCCGACTCCGTGGTGTTTAGCATAGTTTCCGTTCGCCTGGCTTCAAAGTGAGTAACGTCCCCGTCCACAATAGCCGAGATCCCGGTGTTAGAAAGGTGCTCGGAGACTCTATAAACCGAACAGTACGCGCTCTGCAACTGCGACATAAACGTGTCCGTTATTCCTAAGTATTTTGATATGGTCTTGTCACTATTAAAAGTGTCCCCGGTTTTCTTCCTTAAAGAGAACCCGGTAGGAGAAACGGTTTGTGGTGTTGTATAATGTCACGTTCCAGATGAAGCCCATATACTGGCGGGGCCTCCGTTGTAAAACTAATTGACTCTTTCTGGGATTTTCCTAACATGAAATTTTTGAGCTTCATTCGGTGACATTGTGCTTTCCAAGCCATATGCCTGTCCCAGAACGTCATCTAGGATCTGAGGCAAACCCATAACGTCCGGTCTCTTCCTCCGACACGTTCTTCAGAAATGTTTTTTTCTGTAAGTTTCATGGGACTATCGGCGAGGCTCTCTCAAAAAGCGACGTCCCCTCTGAAATTGGGTAGGTTTTCGATCAGTCTGTCTACGTCGGGTACTAGTTCGTCATGGTAAGCTCGTTAAAGAAGTGGCATTTTGAGTATCGGTTCACGAAGAAAGAATATTTGAGTGAGAAATGTCTTTGCAGGATTGATCGTTCAAGGCGCTTCAGCTAGTGATACGCCCGCGGTGCTGTTTGAATCACGGCTTAAGAGCGTGTCCGGCGTCAAGGCCAATTGACCAAGCCACAATTGCGTAGCCATACCAGTCTTCTATGCTCATGTGAGCTCTTCCATCAGAATCTTAAATATCCATGGTACGGAGACTGAACTGTTTGGGCCAATATGGTACAAGTGAGAATCAGTAATACCGTCGGATAAATAATGAGCCTAAATTTGGCTGCCAGTTAACTGGACAGAGGGTTGCGCACAAATGACAGGTTACACGCAAATATTGTCAGTAAACAATAAACTGGACGACACACAGGTTGTTCGTGATAGTGTGAAACACTACCCGCTTTATTATCGTCCCATATGAACTGTGGATAGAAACATATACCCGACAACGGCAAGTGAAATTGCTTTTTGGAAGTGACATTTCGTCGATCAGTATATACCCGAAATACTGATAGGGGAACAAATGGAATGCGTAATTCAGATAGATAATTGACCTGAAAACATGGTGAAGTCGCTCTGATGGTGTTATGACCCGCAGGTCATACGATAATCAGAATGTCTAGTGTTGATTTTGTTAAGGTTTGTTGCATTATTTTGAGATTGCTGTGCCTTGTTT
>LUCH01003304.1:12319-70573 GCA_013368495.1 Paragonimus heterotremus | reverse complement strand
AGCGCAAGCCACTTGGGGTGATGGTTTAAAGCGCAGGCGTCCTTTGGCTTCGGTCACTGTGATAGGCTAATCCGTCTCGGATGCCGCTAACCTACCAGCAATTCAGTAAAATTTGGAAGTGTTAAGTATTCTTAACAGTACCAACAATTTTGGTATAATCAAGACATGTGGTATATCACTGACATCAGGAGCATCACAAAGCTTAAACAGGTGTTTCTTTGACTAGTCACATCAAGACCAGTAATTCCAGATAAGGAAATTTAGACTGGAATCCGACCGTCAAGTGCATAGTGAAATGGTCACTGTGATCCGCCTTCCATTCTATCAAATCATGCTAAGGGTAAACTCAGTTCTATAAGTCAAGCGTGAAAACAATGAGCATTGTAAGTTTATCAAAAGGGTATTGACATGCAGTAAAACAACAAACTGAACACAACGACAAGTTGATCAGAAAGCTGATTTGTTTGTTCACCAAACAGTGAAATTAGCTGCACTATATGGTGTATACTTAAGTGTGCTTTCAGGACCAGTTCAAGGGAATAGTATGCTTTATGCGCCGCAAGGAGTGACTTTTGGGTCCTTCACACCGAAGTGCATATTCAGTAAATGGAATACAAGTAAGTGGTTGTGCATAGATCAACTTAAAAATTCCGCTATTATCGTTTGCTAGTATTGCATAAATGGAGGTCTGAAATTTCTGACTTTACACAAAGTATCTGTTTGGTTATAATGTCACTAGGCCGATCGCAGTCAGCAAAGTCCACTATCTTTTCCTATAACACATTCTTTTCATGGTACTTCACTTGGTTTCATGTGGTTGAGGCTATGTGACACAGTGAAATGAAAAACACTCCCATCTAGTAACATGTGTCTTCCGGATCAAATGTGTCAAATCTAGGTTGTGAGTTGTTCATGTTAGGCACTAGTTTATTCATGTTGTCATAGGTTTTACGGTTTGGTTCCTTCATTTCAGCAATAGTTAAAATCAACGTTCATGAAGATAGTGACAAAAATTTTCTGACTTGGGTCAAAACCGCAGTGGCTACAGTTTACGCCTGCTGTGTTCAAACTGAAGCAACACATTTGTGATGGATGTCTTCTGTGACTGCCTAAAAACAAAAAGTAGACGTGATGTTATGTGTTTTCTTGTAAGTAACATCTTAAACGATTGACTGAAAGAAGATACGTTCCTGTTACTCTGTGTCTGCGAGACGTCTTGTTTTGTGCTTTCAATATAATTACATTTCACTGTAACATAATAAACGTGAAACAACAGCAAAACACCCTTTAATTGCTAGCTATCGTACACTAATGTTACTACTGTCATGCTTTCAGGCTGCAGGCTGCGTTACTAAACTACAATGAAATACTTTGTGAGAAACTTGGTCCTGTCAGCTGGTTTTGAACAGTCGAGGATCTGCCTGATGAATTTGTAGTGAAACGAACTGATATGGGTGCCTTTATGGATTATGTGGACAATAATCTTTGTAGTTGTTTCTTACTAATGAGTGATCAACTTCTATGGAAATGCCCTTCCCGTGTGACTGAGACCAAAGACTCATAAACGATTCGAGAACCAGGCTCAATGACAGCTTGGTAGAGTGGTATACATTGTATCGGCTGTACAAACTTGAGGCGCACAGCATCTTTCATAACGCACCCAAGCTTTCGATTCCGTAATGAAGCTTTTTGATAAGCCCATTTTGTGGGTTTGAACAGTGAATTAGATATAAAACATGCTACCGACATTAAGCAGTGCTCGCCTCAAAATTCTAACAGGCAACTTCTAAAGTGTTGGTGTCTCAGTCAGAAGAGGAGATCTAACCAAAATACAAGCTAACTGTAAAGCTTCCTCTTTTAAAGTGGCGCACAAATTGCCTCATTACTTATGGAACAGAATATGTTTCATTCAAACAAAATACACGAAATTAGTTGTTATAAACTGTATTTTGGTAAACAGAGTTGTTATTCTCACAACTCTCTCACTTTCTGTGCCACGGTTGCCCATAGTTAAATTATTCACAAACAGGTCTAAATCATGAATAAATGACTTTTGACGGCAAATTTTCTGTTGACTACAATATCTTCTTACCGTTGCTTGGCACTCAGAACAACTAGTTCAAAAGTTTGTTTAAGTCACAAAACCTTATGAATTTCATAAATCTTTTTTTAAGAAAATCGTAAGATAGCTTGTAGTATAAAATGTTTGTAGAATGCAAACTGATGGCAGCTTTCAAATTCGGATATACACTTCACCTAATCTTTTGCGAAAAATTTCATTAAACCTGAGTTCCGTGGCTGAAAAATCTCATTAAACCTGAGTTCCGTGCCTGAGTTCCGTGCCTGCGTTGGTGAGTTTTTTCAATTTATAACAGTCAAATTCCAGACAACCTATCAGCAAGCGCAGTAACCACCAATTCGCTGTGACCGGTTCGTCCTAAACACGATTACTGGTTACCCGAGGGTGGTTCGGTAATCTGAGCAATAGAGCGGCGTTGCGTAGCGCCCAACTTTAAATGTGTCAAATAACTTCATATGGGCCGCTGAAATACTAATGGTTTTTCTTGTCACAGTGCACCGCGAGGAACCAAGATTATCATTTTGTACAATCGGGAGAGCACAACAAATAGGAGAGATTTCTTCCCAAAAGAATTACAGTTAATTCCGTTTCTAGCAAGATGAGGGTAATGAAGCGCAGTTTTTAACACTTTAAAACTTCAGATCATTCGGGTGAAATAGGAATTATACGATGTGTTTCTGTGCTCCGTTCACAGCTTGTCGTTATTCTTAAGGTGAATTCTTCCCAAACAAATTCCATGTGACCGAATAAATCAAATTTGGTTTGAGCCAAAACGCTGGACGACTGGATAGACTGTCGAATTGTCAGTTCCGATCAGTACGCTGCTCCGGACAGACTGCTGTTTGGTTTGTTATGTCACTTTATTTGAACGAGATTGCCCGAATCCTACTGTCACGTGTGTCCTCAGTCAAAACCTCACCAACCGTTTTGCGCGCATCATTACGCTCAGATGCTGTTGGTGGGATGCATTGAGCTGATGATTTGTGACAGTTGCCATGCTGCCACGACCAATTGTGGACATTCGACTGACGGGCTCCAAAGTTGTAACAACATGACAGGAACGGATATTGATGCTGAGTAGGAGGAGAAGGGGGACGGACAGGACGCTACCGATGAAGGACACATAGGCGCGCGATTTGTGAGCACCCGTCGTCCTACCAAAACCATTATCACAATCGAGGGCCGTGCCACAACCATCATCATGATCGCGTCCTTCATCCGTCATCTGCGACAGACGGGTGATCGCCCGTCAAATCCCATATGTCATGTTGACGAGGCTGAGATACTCCAGTGTGCGCATGTATACGTGTGTGCGTATTCCTGTGTGTATGACTATACACAGGTTGCTTCGACTGTTTGCGCAGCACTGCAGAATTGCTAATGATAAAACCATATAAACGAAGGTTTATCAACTAAGCCTGTAACACACTTATTCGGGTATCGGGTTAGATATATTTCAGGCAGGTAACTTATGAGAACCAGCAGACTGAAATCTGTCGGTGTGAGGAGAGACAATATGCATCGGTGAACCGGATAGATCAAAATAATGTTAGCGTACAAATTGACTGTTTAGGTGAATCGTGGTAAACTTAAGAGTAGTTCACAGATTCGTAGGTCCATTCGATAAAATTAGATCAAGCCACTCTCCATTCTGTGGTTAGTCCTCCACTTGTTGAGGGTACATCCTTTCGGTCTGTTACTCCCGGCTAAACATTTCTGAGGTGAGATGTCACCAGTAGTAGTGTGCAGATAGCTGAGGTAATTCGTATAATCGACTGATGTTTTATACTGCTAGACGATTTTCAATAAGAAAGTGTTTCTTTATTGAACTGTTGTTATGGAGTGCGCAGAACAAAACGGCTGAAGACATAATGTTTCCACAGCATTTCCACCACCTGGAAAGTTTTCAAGGTAAGGTCAGTATCATAGTTTATAGACCGGACAGCAATACCATTTAGTCGCAGCTATTGCGTTCACAGTTGATTTTTGGTCAGTCTCTTTCGACATGGAGCAGTAGACTCAACTTTCGTTCTTCAGAAAGGCTATTAGTTTCACCTATGAGTAGTGCATATCGTTTCCAAAGATTGGAGTTGAAATCTTACCACGCCATCATGAGGCAATCTGGTTGATCAGTACTTTACTCATCTCACATTATTCGTGACCTACCGGACCTAACTGAAACTCAGTCATTTTTACAGACGAGTAAGACACAGGCTACCCGATACAACTGACAGGACACAGTAATTGTTTCTTTAACTCTACCTCACAAAATTGCAGCCGAATCTTCTCGGGCAAGCTGAAAATACGGACGTAAAATAAATTTGTTGAACGAGGTTCTGTTACGAACGAATAACGTAATACACATCATTCTAACGACAGCCATAATGACAGTGTACTTGAAAGTAAGTAAATAGGAATGTCGTGGTGTTCAGATTGCTAGGTGGTTTCAAACTGGATCCATTGTCAGTTATATGAATTCCCTGGATCATACTAAATGTGTGGAGTAAATTCACAAACTGACGGTATTACCAGACACACTAATCACTGAGATGTTCAAACCCACTTCATCAGTATCTAAACACAGCTCATTCAAGACAATCTTTTCAAGATCCTGCTTCATCTGTTAGCCCCACTTGGATATCAGTAGGGTTATGAATGCAAGTCAGTATTAACTGACAGAAATTCCTGGAATAAAGAAGACTGACACCAAAATCTGTACACAGATTTAAACCACAATGATAGGCCGTTTTTATAAAGTTGTCTGGAAGAATTAACTTTCACCCGCTGTAATGCTTCCTGTTTACCTAAACTGAGCAGCAGTCACCTCGGTTAATATACAAACACTCAAGAATCCGCCAAGAACCCATAAGGTGTTTAGAATTAGTTTGCAAGCAACGTGTTCGACCAAACACCAACAAAAGATGTAAACGACCATCCAAGCATTATTTAAATTTCATTGATACAAATGCATGTCAGAGGTTTGAACCAACAGTTTGGAAGCAAGTATCAGAGCGGTTATCAAGACCGCAGAATCGATTTCATCCCGCGAGAGAGGAAATTCCGAGCGCAAAGAAAAATCCCCATTTGATGTGCTCAAACATTTCGCCTTCCGCGACACAGTAATGTTGACTCAGTATACGAAGCAGAATGCATTCTCCGTGTTTGCGCATCAGTCAGCCACAATGAGCGAATTGGCTTCCTTCATTGCCTCAGATCGAAGAGAAGTGGGGCTGGTTAGAAAATTTTCATCCCAAATGCTTAGAGTCAAGATCAACAACGGTGAATTTGGGGAAAAATCAGTTGTAGAATAAGGGATGTCGAACGTTAAACGTGCATTAAAACAATAACTGGCAACTGACTAAAATTGTGAGTGGGAGTTAGTCGGCGTAGCGATCGATCGGATGTATGAACTGAAAACTTAATGGTGTTCAACGAATAGATGGTCTGGCATTATGGCCTTGGCTTGTACTCTGAAGGCAGCTGGGCTAAATTTGGTTCTGGGTATTGGATGTGTTGTAACGGAAACGAAGTTGCTTTCGTTAGGGTGCTACATCTTAGAATACATCAGTAATCCAAACAACCTGATGATTCGATTGATGTAGTAAAAACGGGCAATAGTGACTGTAATGATTCAAGGTATTTGATCTATTATAAACAACTTCGTTAATAAAAACGCTTTTGTGCATTCAGGTTGCTGACCTCGCAGTAAATTATTGTGCACAATGTCTCCTATTACATGTTATAGCTGGCTACTGATTATGTCCATGTTTACATGCAATGTTGGACTGTGTTGAAGGGAAAGTCGTACCATGCATAGAGTTAACGGTGGGTATCTACAGAATGAATCTTCAATTTGAAGATCAACAATTTTCTCTAAGCTTGTTCGATAACCGAATGCTGATGGTAAAATATTTTCGTTTAATTTTTGGTCAAGTAAAACGACTCGAAAGCATGTCCACAATCCCGTCAATCCAAAGGTAATTTCCGGTTGTTTAGAAGTTGCTTGATTGATCGATAACTGTTGACAAACCAAGTCGTTGCTGACAAGACGCCTTTCGCCCAGATTGTATCTTCTTCATACTAGCCCATTCTAAACAACCAAACATACTCACTCCGAGCTAACCGAAGTCCTCCTCCTTGTTTCTAACACGCATATTTGACTGATAGCTAACTAATTTGGAATGTTTCCCCCTGTTCAGCTGACACGAATCTTACCGAATAGGCCAGCCCATTGACCGGTCCATCACATCTTAGTACCAACTCCATCAGCCACCACCCACAATGCCATCCCATTCCATCATATCCCCACTTTCGTAGAAAAATGATGATTGACAGGCTGTATGTGACGGAAAGTTTCTCGTCTGGACCAGTTTTGTCTCTCAATCATCATTACCCAATTGAGATTGACAACAGTAGTGGAAAATTAGCAAGCTGACCACCCTCGTCCTAATTCCCCAGTCATTTAGGGAAAGACACTAACTAGGTTTGGGTGGCGAGTACACGCAAACAGACGGGTTGTTGACGAAGAAGAGGGGCACGGAAAGGCTGTGCATTTCTTTCGATTAGAAGTTTGGGTTAGGGCATGAAAGCACTGGTTTGCGCACAGGTGTGGCAATTCGGATGAGTCCTTTTCTAGTGCTATCCGCTCACTAGAACAAATGCTACTCACACAAGAATTATAAAAACAACCAGCGGATACATTGTGTGTTTACTGAGAATAACTGTTTGTTTCCATTTAAAAGCATAAGTAGTTTGCACAATTTTTGAATCCTAAGCCTTACTTCATTGACATCATTTCCAGCGCTTTAAAATCTGAAGGATGTGCTGACCACTCATTTTTTATTAGAATTCTCATCAACTGTGTTTATGCACCTGCATCAACGTATACGAGTATGCATACTGCTTTGAGCAGAAGCTAATGTAAATCTGTCAGGTTCGTAGTGACAAGTTGACATTACAGTCGAAGCCGTGACAAACACAGGAAATAGTCTACATTGCCGGTTCTCCGTAAACTTGGACATCACCTTGCTGGTGATTCTATCACGGCTGTAGATGGTTTTCAGGACCAAACTTCCATAGTGATTCTAAATGGACTGGCAACTGATTAGCTTCATCGAAGATCATGCGAACGACAATGGGGATGAATGCAATATCGATCGCTGGCAAATATAACGAACTCATGTTTTGTTATTCTCCATTTCCCTAAGGTAAATTTTCATCAAAAAGTGCATTAAGTATTGTGGTTCCTTCTCCACTCGATATAATCTGTGGGTGGTTAAGGATATTCATTGGTTAGAAATCCCCACGGTAATCATCAAAAATGAGAAAAAAACCATTCTAGTAGAGAGGGCGTTGTCAAAAATATTGCGTTCTATGGAACAAATCCGGACCATTGACTACCCAACCTTTGAATGCATTCGACCCGTTGGAACCACAATTCCCAGGCTTTACGGACTGCCGAAAGTTCACAAGGCGGGTATTCCTCTTCGACCTGTTTTAGACACATGCAACTCACCAGACCACTCACTGGCTAAATGGTCGTCGTATCCTCTTGAACGCGTCAGGCAGAAGTTATCAAAACATAGCCTACCAAACTCCCTTCAATTCATTAGTACAATCAGCTGGCTAAACCTAACCGGACAACAAATGCTTCCTTTTGGACGTATCATCCTTGTGTACAAATGTTCCTCTGAAACAGACGATAGACTATTTGTGTGATTGTATTGTGATTAACATTCTAGATGTCCATATCCCTCCACCAGAATTAAAACAGCTATTGTACTTTTGTGCTCATAACATACAGTTTAAATTCAGTGGAGAACTTTATCAACAAACAGATGATGTGGCAATGGGATCCCCACTGGGACCGTCGTTTGCAGACATCTTCATGTCGAAGCTTGAGAATGACCAGTTAGAAGAAGTCATTCTTGGATTTGGCGTTTATAAGCAATATGTGGGTGATATCGTATGTGTAGTTAACGAAAAAGCTAACCCACCAGATATCTTAGTCATTTTCAACTCTGCCCACACGAATGCGACATTTGCACTAGAAGCTGAACGTAACAATCAACTAGCCTTCCTGGACGTACTCATCCGCAACGAGCCGTTGGATCAGTTGGACGCAAAATCTATAGGAAAGAAACCTGAAATGAGCAGTATATCCATTTCAACAGTAGTTATCTCATTGCCGTTCAAAGGGGATACGCTTGCCGAAACAATCACTAGGAGACTTGACACTGTCATCAATAGAACATTCTACGCTGCAAAATTACGTGTCTGTTCCAACTCTACTCCAGCTCTGTGTTTACGGCTGAACGACGGCTGAACGGCTGAACGTTTCTGCGACGTCTTTTTGTGTAAACCCATTTACTTGTTCCTGTGGAATTAGTTAGGTGGGTCGCGCGACCAAGTGCTTATCTGAATGTATCCGTGAGCATCATCCAAGCTGGATTAGTAACGCAGCCACCAAGACAATTACTGGCGCATTTGTTTCACACCTCGTTGACACACATTATACTGTCAACCTAGACTCCTATTTTCGTCCGATTTACCCAGTCACCGCCAGTCACTCAAAAGCTGTCAGATACAGAATTTTAGCCACAGTTGAAGCGAGTGGAATTTGATTAAGAAATCCACCCTCTTGCGCACAAAAGTGCTTTGTTCAGCGTTGAAGTTGCCATGGCCAACCACCCATATCACGACCGATCAAACCGTCATGGTTCCAGTGACGTCACAATGGTGACGTAAACGTACCAAAACGTTGTCCCCGCGTCTACCTATGACGTGTTTGACCTCAGGTGACCTTGTTAGTTGTTTGTGTTCGTTTCACCGTGACAATTCTGTTTCATATAAACGATATGTAATTGGCCTGAGGATTAATAGCTGAAAACGAGCTTGTTCGCAGTACCATTTTTCTGATATTCATTGGCTGGTATAATGGAGATGGGCACCGTCGGTTTTAATTCAGTGCACTACGTCTTTTTCATTAAACTGTTAGACACACACAACAGTTATGCTTGCCAAACATAAACTCCAGCTGGTGGAGTAAATTGGAAGTTTGTTTGTGCTTGTTCAACCCACTTGAAGAACAATACCAAAGATTTAAAAACCAAAAGTAGTTAGTCCAGTTAATTTTTGACTGGATATCATGAAGCTCGCCGCCAGAGAGGAGGACCCAACCAACAATCATACTAATAAATCTGAACAAATAAGTCACACTGAATGTGTTCATACCAAACTTTTCGTGATTATTATTGTCGAATGTTGTTCTGGTAAGCGCGATTTTCAGTGGCACCGCTTCCTCAATAAAAACATTTTGTTTGTTTGATGCTTACTGACTAATACTCAGTAGTACGTTTAGAAAACGCACATTTGTGTACTTCAAAAGTCACGGTGACTGGTCTGACAATCAATAGGTGTTCGTGAAATACTGACAGTCTTCACACACATTTCTTAAGGTAAAGTAGAGTTCCAGCCATTTATAACGTTCATGTAAACCAGCCAATCAACCTTTCCTTGAGTGAGGTCTACTCAACGGGATAACCAGAGCGGTCTATGTCTGAGTGTAGTTCCATTTTGGTAGTGTTCCGTAACACTTTCTGAATTTACGACTCCTGAAAAGAGAGGTCAAAGAGGATACACGAATAAACGAAACAAAAAATTATCTTCCGGACAGTTCGTAAACTTTATGTTTGTGCACATATTCCTTATCAGTTTTCTTCCAGGTTGTACTGAGTATCGTTCACATTTGACAGTCATCCGGAATATCGGTCAAGATCATACATGCAGAACTGTCCCAAAATAAGAATATATCCTATAGGCGTTATATGCGAAGATTCTGTTCCTCTTACAACGTCCTCATTACAAATTCCACCATTACTTTCCGTAAACAGACTTCCGACATTTTCTTCGGTATTTCATATTCCCTCCAAGTAAGAAATATCTAAAGCTTACAATAACTACCGTAGGTGACAAGTCAACTCTCTTAGTCATCTAGCTTTTGGACTTTGGCGCGTAAGTCAACTGGCGTTTGAAACTCCAGTCGTTGACGGTGTAAATATTCCCAAGAGTCAGTTCACGAGCAGTTTTTAGGCCCATTTCACTAAGCTGGTTTCAGGAAACCTGCAACTTCTTAGGGTAGCATCTCTACCAGACAGCTACAACCGCAGAACGCCACTGACTGATTACCTTGCGACTAACTCGTCTTCCCTGTATTCATTGTTGACGCTGTCCGCGCCTCCTGTTAGAATATCCGAACTTGATTCTTTCCCCCTCGGAGAATAGAGAGTATAACTTGTTGTTATTCAACCAGTACTCAAATCCTTTCTTTCGAAAACTGAATTGAAGGACTACTCATACAAAGATCAATCCGTTGGTGGTCATACAGTCAAAAATGTCGTTCGGTTCTCCATAAAATACGTTTAACCAGCAGTAACGTATGTGGCTACTGCTGTTTATTTCCTCTACTGTTCGAAGTATACAAGCCGATTGTAACGGTAAGTAGACATGGCAACTGCACCCAAATCCGCATTTAAAGTGTAGTCAGACTATGCCTACTATATTTGATATTGACCATACAGTGGTAGTATATGAGCCCGGAGTGTTTTGTCCTCAAATTCTTTATACACAAAATTATGCCTTATAAGTGATATTGAAGAAATACGGAACTATTTACTTACCAGCTTGGGAGCATGCTGGTGTTTAGATATAGCACGAAATGCAGTTCTGGTCTCTAGTCTTTCCAGTTCCATAGTTTTAAGATAAGTGGCAGCCTACAGAAAAGTGATTCAATAATAAGGCTTAAGTGAGAAAAATGCGTAAGAATACATCGTACATACTTACAGCTTTATCTCCGTTTATATGTACTTTCTGTCTAAATGAGACTTTTATACCCACGAACTTTGTCAACTAATTATTACATGTGTCGTGTCCAAGTAACCGGTCGCTTATCAATCCGATTTTGTTACCCAAAAATCGCCTATCGGAAAATCTTTATACCCTAAGTCAAGAAAATACAGCCTAACTTCCCAAACTGCAATAAGTAGGGGGTGGAACCTTTAGATGTCCAAAACATCGTAAAGAAAAACAAGGAATAATCCGATGAAAAAGACAAGAACAGTAATCCTATTACTGTTGTTTATTTTGAGCATACAGCTTCAATGTTTAGTGAATAATATTTGATGACTGAGTACAGTGAATTTTTGTCACAGAAGTAGTAAGAAAACTGCCATCTCTCAGCCCCACTTGCTAATTAACAAAGAATCAGAACAACCGAGGACAAAAAACACAATAACACATTCAGGGTTTGGCAAGCAGTGTGGTTATGTTTTCTAAGAATGCCAAATCAGTGAATCGTAACTCACACAAATATGTGTAAGGATACACTTGTAATTGTGTGACTACTCGCATAATTGCAATAAGAAATTTGTCATGAACTGTTGGCCAGAATTATTCCGGCTGGTCATTACTTTCCTCAGTTGTAACTTTGTACTAGTTGCTGAAACTCATCGTCAACACAGACTCCCTCAATCCGTTGACATCATACCAGAATGTCCTTAAATCATACGGAAATGTGCTCATTATCCGCCTATTGATAAAACATTTTGTTTCATTGTAGCATTCTTCAAAAATCTGTGATTGTTTCATTCATGATTTAATGTAAATTAACTGCAGAAGCTTCGATAAAAACAAAGAAAAAAGGGGAACGATCGTCAATTTTTAATTAAGGCGACAACAGTTTTTCCTGTAATGCTGCTTTCCGTATTTATTCGTCAATTTTAATGGTTAGCTGGCTCCTTTAAGGAAAAAACAACCGAACAGAAGGAACGGCATAACGGTTTAACTGCCAAATCACCTAGACAAGGGCATGCCTTTTTTCACTTCAAAAAGTAAATCTGCAATGTTTCTTCCAGACAGGTGCCCAGTAGCCGCGTGCTGTATATTTTCTGATCACAAAGTTCTCAAGAATTTCAGGGCAAAAGCATATAGCTTGCAGGAGCTTATTATTGCATTAATGTTTTTTAAAATTCTGTTGGTCCGGAAACATGACTATTCATATCCAGACCTTGGGAATAAATCGTGCAGTGTATTAGCAAACGTTTGAAATTGTACTACTCTGATTAAGTTGTAAGACTCTTTGTTCAGAAACATATAAAAATATTGATGAATGTTGATGATACATATGTCTACATTTCAAAAATACTTGACGTAATTTGAATATACTCTACTGGTTGCACTTTCTGCACCTCGACGGACATTTCTTCTAACCGTAACAGTAAAAGAAGCAGCAAGCCCTACCTTTGCTTTAGTTAGAGCTTATCTGTCATGTATATCTTCCCCTCATGGGTTTGCCCAGTTGGCCACAGCCCCAGTGGTCTCACACTGGGCACGACCGAATTCACTGGGTATGACACATTCCTCTGAGGAAAATTCTCAGGTTGCAAGACTCAGTAAAAAGAAAACACAGTAACTCTATTGTCAGTCTCAGTTGGTAATCCAAAAAACAGCTTTTCTATGGCAAAGGCAGGACTTAGAATTCAATAGACCTGTTGTCATTATTATTGTACTGATTACTGTCAACTGAGTGGATTTTGGTTGAAGAAGTTGAGTAGTACTCACATCTGATCTCAGCTTCTCCATTCAACTCTTAATCACAACCAACATTCCCGAAACAGCATTAGACTCGGGTTTTACACCTGTTAGTGTACATCCACAACATTACCTGAAGTTGAACCCTAGCCTACGTTCTCATAAGGCAAACATATTAACTGCTGTATCAAAGACATCGCACTGATAATAAATGTTCAAGGCATTTTATTGATACTGATTAACTGTGATGCATTTTGTAATAATGAAACTGAACTGTTTTCTGAGGCAGTAAACTTTTGCCCCATCTGCCAGAACCACCCCGCATTCATTCGCAGTAGCTGGTGAGTAATACATAGCGATTAATACTTAACTCCAGATTGTGGTGATTTTTAAGCAGATCGCAATGTGATGCGGACCAGCCGAACTATTTCTTCAATTAGTGGAAACGACAATTAACCGTGAATGATGTCCTGTTCATAGTTAAACAAAATGATGTTCACTAAACCAGAAAAACTTAGTACGTTAATAAAATTTTCACATCAACTGGTGTTAACAAAATAGTGAGTAGATTTCCTATCAGCAGGACCTATAAATGGTTTTAGCTAACTGTTCACAGTTGCCTAATGTAATGTCAGCGGCTTAATAATCCGAATGTATCACCTGACTGCGGTGACGGCCGGGGTTTTACTCCTGGCTGCTTTAAGTGTGTGCATCACTAACCAACTCTATTGCGTAAGAGGTGTCTGAGTGAGGTGCATGTGTAGGTCAACCGGTTATTCCGTTCTCTGGGTGACGAGGGTTACGATCAAATATGTGCTGCGTCCAATTCGACATTTCAGTGTAGAGGACTGAGTTAAATTACTGGTCTATCGACCAGCAACATACGGATGTGTATTTCTGTAGCCATTGTTCAACCTCGTTTAACATGGTATTCTGCAATAACTTACAAACTTAAAGTGAAATGCCCATCAGGTTAATCTTTATCTTCACATTCTAATTCAAGCAGATTCAGTTGGTATAGTTTTGTCTGTATTCACTAGAATGTGTTCACTTTTTCCCCATTTTAATAGACAAAGCATACACTGACCTTGTTAGATGAAATGCAGAAGCTGCGAATTAAAAATGAGTAGAATTTTCCGAAGTGATTTCAAACATTATCACGCTATGTTTCCCCCGGATATAATCCTGAATGAGTATTATTGTAATTAGTCGGTTGCTTATTAATATTAACCTCTTGATGTGAAAACGTACATCTCCAATGCAAATGAAAATGGCATTCGTGAAACAGAAACACATAATCTACAAGTCTGAAGACTAGATTCATTTCACTTAGCTTGGATAAGTGTTCAAATGTTTCGTTTTATTACTACTATACAAAACTATCTTCTATCGCGTTATGTTACTAAACGAAAGAATCAACAAAAGAATTAAGACATCCTGCTTGTGCAAGAAAACAGGGTAACGAAAGAACACAGAAGAAGGTTTCTGGCATTGCAGCCTCCTAGAAATTGCCGTTATCCACTGCAAAAACTGTTCTGTGACCGAAACACAAAAAACTACTTCAGTTAATCACTGTTGCGGCAAAGCGGAGAGCAGTGACAGTATGGTGACAATCTACGTACAGCCATCAAAGTAAAGTCGCATACTTCTCCGAGGTATACTCACCAGTTTAAGTAAACCGGTAAGGTTATAATTATAGGCATAACTAAATTCGGCCAACAGTTCACTTCGGGTGTAGCGATCGGTCTACTTCAAAATGAGGGTAACTTTTGGTGATATTAATTTGTAAGGCCCCAAACCAAGCTTATAAGTTGTTCTGAAGGAAGGAAGGAATTAGTTGTAAGAAAACACAATCACTCATTAAGATATCATGTGTTGAATAGGCCCCATTTAGTAACAAGCCGACAAATAGTACCCAGTCAGCGGTACCATCTACAGTAACAGGACCAACCAAACAGTTGGCCAAAACTTTAAGAAATGATTGTCAAACATTGAGAGGAATACAGTTCTGCAGAATGAAGCAGCTCGTAATACCTTGCAACTGGTACGCTGTCTTGACTGCTTGTCACACCTGGAACTGTGGACTTTCAGTATCCGAGGGGGCAAAAAACTAGATCTTTTTTGCAGCTATCACCCAACAGCGATTACATAAAGCTTAACAAAAAGAGCTCCTGTGCCAAGCATGTAAACTGCAGTATTTCGACAGTCTGTTGAACATTTCGTTATTTTTTGAGTAATATTGTCTACATTATCCGTAATGATCATTCGATGGGCTTCAAGACAGCATGGCTGGCACTAGTTACCAAGAAGCTGGGATATATATAAATGCCCAAACTTTGAACGCATTCATACACCGCAAACTGAACTGATAACTCAACAGCGAACGCGATTATTTCTGAACAGTTCACGATTGTGTTCATTTTTGCATCAGCAGTCTGATTATATTGGAACCCATAGTAATTGTCCTTCACAATGAACAATTTTGTAATAAATAACAAAAACACGAAATAATCGGCTTCAATGATATTACAAAGCATGGAAGACTACTTATTGAAACATTCAACGTGCCACTGCTAACTCAGAATAAACTAATATGAACGAGAGAATGTACAAATTTGCAGGGTGTGTGTATGTACATATATATGTACACATTTTTGCATCTACACAAATGATTAACGGTAGGCATGTACAGAGTAGCTAAACACAGTGATCAATGACAGTGGAAGCCAGCGTAGATATGTCATCACAGATGGTTTGCGTTGAACCGCTCAAGTTTTCAGTCGAACACACTGTACCCGGTCCGGTCTCAAACAGGCAAGACCGGACAGTATGGGAACGTTGCAAATTCCGGTCTTACACTTACATGTATGAACCTAAAAACAAAGTTTCCTACACTAATTCACCCTTATGGATATCACACCAAATCGTCTGCTCTAAGAAATTGCTGGTGCGTCACTCCAAATCGAATTTGGATGCACTGCGCAATGACGGAACACACCCGACTGCAAGAATGAGGTGGTGGCGAACGTGGCAACACTAGACACATGATTATAAACAACCACAGGCAATCTCTCTACAGGTCCGGATGATGAGCAAGCTAGCAGTCACACAACGGCGCAGGTAGACTGATAATCTGGCAGGTGTGATAGGAGTGAACGGACGAATGTGCGGGCGGTCTAACCTGAATTAAACACGCTCCCACGGTCGGTCGAACAGATTGCAGCTGAGCTCGATAAGATGCACTCAGTAGACACAAGTCGATCAAAGTCAAAAAGCATACAGGTAATAAGGATGGATGTGTAAGGGCATGTGGTCTATATGGAAGAAGGAGGGGCAGAACAGAACGAGTGAAGTGGGACAAAGAAGAAGGGGAAGGAAGGAAGGTGCTTGGACAGTTTGGTAAGGTGGTGGAGGAGATTGATGAGACGTTCAGGTAAGAAAATGAATGAGTGACTGACTGACTGACGGGCGGATGGAGGGACTGACGGACGGAAGAACGCACTGACTGACCGATCGAACGTCTGATGTATGGAGAGAATAAGTTTGCTGGCAAACGGCAGGAAATAGAGATAGGATAAAAAGCGAACTATAAGATGAGTAAACGGGAAAATCTGAACTTCACGATCGATGTTTCTGTACAACAGAAATGCGGCCAGGAATTAAATAGCAGGAATTCGGGGGTCATGAACAGCTGAGTCTATTAAAGGGACTTAACGCGAAATCAAAATTATGATTCTACATTCACTGTGCTCCTCTCTTAAGCGTTCAGCCCAAAACCAAGTAATGTGTGCACATACGCAGATTCACACTAGCCAAAATTCTGTTTCCTAAATATACATAAGCACAACACAGTTTTTCAGACATAACACGGTTTGTCGTCAAAATTCCGGTAATATTCAACAGCTCCACCGTTAGGATTGTTGAATGATTTGCATACCGAATGTATCGAGACTGCCATGTAGTACAAAAGTTTCTACACCCAAACTTAGCACGCTAGCAATAAATTAGGTTATGTTTCCCAATCCACCAGCCACCCAATGGCCATGGTGCTGGGAATACGTGGTCGATTGGGAATGGTTTCGACTGAAACAAGCGATTTTATTCTCGGATCCGCATTTCCAAATCTCCACAGCGTTAGCCGATTGCATGTGTATGTGTTTTGAAGACGGGAGTTGTTTGCTTTTATTAACAGAGATGGCATTCTTTTTCAGTTTGCTCTGCATATCACCTCTTACATCCGGTACACAGCCCGGAGTCCAAATTTCGTCGGAGTTGGCAATGCGACCTGGCACAGGTGCTACACGGGGATGGTTCCAGTAGGCATGATGCAAGTTTCGACGCGGTGGTGAATCCATACTTTTTGAAATAATATCTACCTTCAGTGCAGCATTTGGAGTTACAGTGGACTGTAGGCTATGAAAGTATGATTTCTGTCGTGTTCCAGTTGATGAGCACTTATAGCGGTCTGAGATTTGATCAGCAGTTGTAGAAAAAGCTGGTGTAGAGAAAGGAATCCATAATTTTTGAGCTTTATATGAGTGGTCTGATGACCTGGCACGCATGTGTTCGTGTACTGGTGGTGCTTGCGAGATAATTTTTCCAGTTTCTCGTCCGGACTTTTGTGCGCCTAACGAATGTACACTACCAAAACGTGGACGAACTAAAAACGTATTGGTTTCATATTGCATGGAGCTATCTGACAGAGCGCCGTTCTTCGCATTTTCAAACGTGCTGGAAGAGTGTTGATAACTCGATTCGTCCTCAGATACTGTTTGGTCAGAATAAAATTCGAACGAGTATTGCCGTTTTGGTGACTGCCCATGATGTCTTACGTTGGAAGCTAGTGTTTGTGCCCCAGTCACTCCCTTGAACGAAGATTCTTCGCAAATCTCTTCTCGTGCTAACAACTGTATTTGAACGTCGTAGTGACTACTAACGGGTGAATTTGGGTCACTGCTAGTTTGGTTAGATTGCTCAGAAACAAAGCCTGCAGACTGCTGGTCTTCTTCCTCATAGTTTTCGTCGTTTTGTTCATCAACACTCACCTGAGCTCCGTCATCATAAAATCGTTGTCTTGCCAAAAGAGGAGTGGGTGGTGAATGACACGGAGAATCGGTTCTACAATGAATTTTCTCCAGATATGCAGGGGCTGCTTTGTCACAATTGAAGGCTGGTTTCAAAGGGGAAGATGTATGTTCGGTTGCATACGGATTGCTGAGTAGTGGTGTACACTGACTAAATTTTTTCGAAGGGGTTTTCGCCTGAGTCAGGTAGCCATCCTTGTGAACCATTTTTCTAGCCGAATTTATTCCACTGTGAGAGTGATGTATCGGTGGACTACAAACTCTACTTCTTTCTGAAGACTGTTGTCCGGAATGATCCGAATTCGGTTTACCCTGAGCGGTTCGCGGTTTGAAATAACGGTATACTGGACTCAAATGAAAACGTTTACTGCCATTTTGCAATTGCTTGGAGGGGTCATATTCGATCACTTCCCCGGATGCATAATTGAACAGTGCATAGCAGGGCACAACTGGAAGACAGAATGTCAAAGAAACAAATTCCCTTTCAGTAATTCGAAACATTTCGTACACTACGCAATTGTTTAAATAGTAGCCAAGTTAAAATAAATATATTTGCAAACATTCTACCAATATTCAGTAACGAACGACCATAATTTAAAAGTAGTGGCGTAAGACACTATTCCTACAATCGATGAATTGCGCAAATTTTTGAAAAAGAACAATATTGGAATAGCAAACTTTGTATGGCCCTTCTGTAAGTTCGAATAGAAATAGATTAAATCACAAGTTAATTTGCTGTTTAATTGTCAACTTTCTGGTTTAACTGAAATGACATTAGGTTGGGGCGAAAGGAGAAACTGAAATATTGCAAACAGAGAACAGGAATTTCTCCCGGTACGCTTCATAATTTTTGCCTTGTGTTCCGGCCAGTTCTATTGAGTGCAAGTTACACAGTAAATGAAAAAACAAGCGAGACCTTAGTGTCCGGTGTTAGAAGAATGAAACTAAGGATCAAATAATGGCCAGATATTCATGGCCCAAATGATGCAGAATCTTGTTTTGACAGTGATATGTCCAACTAGTGGGCTGTGACATGAGCAAAGTTCAATCGTACAACAGGTCAGTTTAAAATGTATTAACTGCACTAGAAGGCCGCCATTCATTCATAAATCTAATGTTCTAATTGTACGTTTTATAAATACATTACAAAATCATATTATTTGTTAGTTTTATACTTAAAACAGATTCAATAACTGTGGAAATCTTCTGAAAGCATCCTGGTTTTCGTACCTCCAGTTTTATGTAATAACTAGAAATTCTTAATTTCACTTTAGAATCTACGTTATCTTCTGTTATCTCCTCACATGTCTTTGTGATCCAATTTATTTGGACAGATAACACGAACTGAGGTGCAGTCTCAATTGCAATGCGATCCGATTGAACATTGTTTCCCTTTACAGGTATAGACTTCATTGTACTCTGGAATGATTGACACTGTCGCTATCGAGTATGCTTCTAAGATGGCCAGGTAACCTAAGATTCCTGTTATCGGGCATCGACACAATTATCACGAGTATTGTCTGCGTTTGTAAGAAACAATGGCCCGTAAATAAACAACTTTGTTCTGTAAATTATATTTCACCAGTGGTAGTCATCTTGAGAAGACTTAGAGATAGTAAGTTACTAGCCCATTAGTAAATGTTTATAAGTTGGAAAATTACAAAATGAATGACGACACCTTCATGCCACACAAGAAGTAATCATTATTCCATGCAAGTTCATAAAAACGATTGTAACCGGAGAACATAACCAACGAATTCGGAAAACTGCCCCGTAGCAAAGCCTGAAAGAAGTTGTGTGAAACAGTTTTCAGATCTGCAGTAGTACACCTAGTCACCTGATCGCAAGTGGCTCCGCTGGATAACTTATCCAGGGTCGATTTCGGTAACGCTTAACTGGGGGTCATGTGTGCCACTACGCCGAAGAGAAAAGGAGAGGTTGTTGTACACAGCATAATCCTGTTAGCCCAGTGATTCTGACACGGTGAAACCAACTGTTCTTCTCCCACTCAGCCCACTTGTCACCACCGCCCAGCGCATTTTGGAAGTACGCAACTGACAAAGAAGGTTTTGTGTGTGTGTGTGTGTGTGTGTGTGTGTGTGTGTGTGTGTGTGAACAAAAGCGTGTTCACACGACATCTGTCGTCAAGCTCTTTCAACATTGGCCATTTCGCTTGTATTTACATTCCAGAGACGGTAAACGGAAAAAGGCAACATCCAACTAGATCAATAGCTTGGTCACAACCATACAATTCGTTCAAACGAAAATCCCCGTGAAATGTTCATTTGGGTGCACAAAATGGGTGTGATTTTATGCATGACTAAACTGATTGTTGAAACCGAGTGTGCGACAGTCCCGAACCACATAATAAATATTGATCTAACCTTGTTACACAAAAACCACGTACAGTATTCATTTATTTATACAAATATATACGTAAAAGAAACTAAACAACTCGGTGAATGAAACCATAGTCGGTAAAGCCAAGGAGTTTTTCGATGAAAACGTATGAAAACCTAAAAGAACTCGAGCTTTTTAAATTGCATACAACGAATGATTTGCCACAAAAGCTTGCGAACAGTAGAACAAGTGAGGAGTGAACAACAGCCAGTTTACGGTGAGGTTAGAACACAATATTCAGATGAGCATTGTGAACTAGGCCGTTAGGACTACATTGAAAAGCGTTTTAAGAAGTAAATTTTTCTGACAAACCAAACTTTATGCTGGAATCAACAGCGGTCCTTCATTGGTTCATACAGATTGTTGACCAACCGGAAGCAGTGGGAAGATGAACAAAATGAAACTGGAGGTAAAAAGTGAGGGTTGGAACTCACTTATCAAATGAACACTAAACCGGAACTCCAACACAACAGTAAAATGTACACACCTTGCCAGAAGATAACGAAGTTGAAATTAAGGATAAACCGGCTTCTGCAACACAAATACCACGTTGCTGTCGTCAATGACTAGCGGACAACTCAGTCAAATAGTGGCATCATCTTAAGTTGCTCAGCCTAGTTGGTCACCGTCTTTGATGATGCCTTCAACAAGGTTGTTGTTACCAGCATGAATTCCAAGCGTAGAAATCAACCCAGTCTGTAATGATTTACCAATGGGTATTCGCCTTCATCTTTATATGTCTTGTCAACAGCTAGCTCTATTGCATCTTCAGCTAAGAGGCCTCCGCATAGGTTTAAATTACTCTAAATGACAAAGGACTGGTTGACCTATTTAGTACATGGACTAACAAACCTTGTTTGTGTCCTTAAATGCTAAGGGAGAAAACTCGAATCATCCCCTTTACCGAATGTTCGTTGCATAGTTTTACTGTAACCTAACTGGTGGTATTAATCGGTGTGTACACCTGAAAACAAATATCGCTCGCCAACTATATGAATGCAACCTGTGTGCTATTCTGAATGGTCATTTTGCACAATCGTCTAGCAATACCTCCCTCAAAAGCAGCTTTATAATAGCTATCTTTGTGATCTAGTGGTATGCATGTGAAGGGGAAGTGAATAAATCGCTTGGTGTTGACGATGTTGATCGGACTGTCAAAATTACTTTTAACACAATCGTGATGCACGAATCAATAGTCTGGTAAAAATGTGACGAAAAACCTCCAGGAATATCCATCCTCATCCATGCGTATTACCTTCTGTACAGTTAGTAAAGGAGGTTTCTCGGGTTGGATCGGAACCAATGGTTATGGGAATTTGCATTTTTTGGTCAAGTTTTCCTTCCTCGTCACCCAACAGACGGAGGCGCAGCTGATCAAAAGAAAAACATAATCGCTGAAGAGAGGCTAACCACGTTTACGTATTATAAAAGCCGTGTGAAACAAGATTTAGACTTCTGTTGAAAGGAAATAACGAATTAATATTTTTTTGATGGGAGGTAAAATAGACCAAAAACTAAATTAATTTACAGGGTGGATGGTTCTTTACTACCCGTTTCATTGGAATACCAGTTTTGTTGTTTGTGGGGAACTGCTTGATAAATCACCCTGTTCCGACTATACAAACAATCGTTTGTTGGAAACACAACCATGACTGCGTAGGAATTGATGTATCCCAGTGTTACTCTGGATTCGGTGATCATAAATTACCAGGGAATATGATGAGATCGTTTAAACTGCTTGCTTTCTCGGCATTCGTAGTTAATCGTGGCTGTGAGGAATCTCGCTGACAAGGATGTGCAGCTTAAGTGGGAGGATGGAATAAAACATTCATAACTGAGGTACTTCAAATTCATTTTCAAAACAGGCACATGATCTGAAAGCAACAACATTCGTTAGATATTTGAATAAAGTGAAATAATAACTGCAAACAGTGGTGAACTTTGTAAGTTCGAATTAATGGTCTAAAAGCATACTTGTGCGACCAAATCTGCAGAACAGAAATACTAACGTTGCTATTTCGCTTAATCTCGTTGGTCGCTCACATAAAACGGATGACCACATATATAGCTAAGGTATGACAACGAGAACAACAATTGACAATTGTTCATACTACTAGATAAGGGTTATCTCCATAGCAATGATACTGATGAAGCTACTGCTGTCTGGGTTAGCAATTTTTTGTCAGTACCACTTGATCAGTATAACTTTGCGACTGTTAACGATACTGAGTTAAGATCGCACAGCAATATGGGGAATGATGTCAGTGTGTCAGTGAAGTAACCTATATCTACGAGATGTTTAGCAATTGAGAATATGACTTCTAGCTAAGACGTTGCCTGGCTAATGTTTGTCACATCAATGCTGACACTTACCACTTAAGGGTATGGTTTACCATTTGTTGTTCCACATTCCAATCCGTCCTGTCAATACAAACGTTCAGTTCGCAGACATTCTGCATTAACTAAGCTATATCTGCAGTGCCTTCGTTGCAGCTGGCATGAGAAGCAAGTGAAATGTAAATATCAATTTGCTCGCCACATCGTGTTATTCTGAAATAATTAGTTAAACGTACGTCAAAAGTAAGTTCAGACATCCTAGTTTTATATTTGTTTGGTCTGTTGTAAAAAGGAGTCGGCGGTTGTGTGAGTGTAGGCACACCCACTACTGCAACACACTGTCTTATCCAGGAATGTTTCTAACCCACGAAATCAGTGTTTCTACTGTCCACAACCTATCCGGCGTAATCCCCAAATTTTGTTCGGCAGGGCATGCGTGGCTGTCTTAGTCCAAGTCTTTCTTACTGTCTATCCGTTTTGTGAATTCTTCCAACCTTTAGTTGCTGTAGTGGATGATGCGCAATACCGCGAAGTACAGAATATGAGATCCAGCGGAGTGAACTTGCGCCACCTAGTTCAGTATTCTAAAAAGCTTGCTTGATTGTTGAGTCGGATAGTCATATTAAGTTCGAGATGGAAAGCGACAGGCTACTAACAGTAGACAAGTTGTTAACAGTTATACGTGACCGCACCGCTATTTTCCACACACTTTGTTATCACAGTAGTTTTAATCCGAAACTACCGGGGGCTCAGGAATACTTAAATTAAGGTTTTATCCCTACACTGCTGTTGTACTATCATAACTGAGATACTGGTCCTATGGTTCCTTGCAAAGTAAATTATATTAAACCTCAATGTCAACGGTACAGTCAAACAACGCTGTTAAAGATTACTGATGTTTCTTTGTTTTATTTTACAGCACTGTTCGTTTTCTGCGTTGTAAACCAAGTAGAACATCCTTTTTTACAGAGCTCACGAAATGATTAATCACAAACAATTTTTGCTTATTTCGACTTCAGCCTATTTTAGGTTACTTACCTGTGTATGAGTCTAAGACGAACAGCGAATAAATGATAACGGCATAGTGACTGCGTGTATCTTTCACTAGTAACAGTGGCTTTCAACTCGAACAGTACATATCTTTTGTTTGCTTGTTTTCTTGGTCATTAATCCGTTCATTTAGCTAGTCGTGTACTTTGAAGTTATATGGATTTTGCACACTTATTTTAAGGCGTGAAACTTTTTACTCCTTTTATTTCAATAACCTCTAATGGTTTGTCATACTCAGTTTAATTATTGGGTTATCGATACTATTCACATGACAAATCCCAACCTGCCCCAACCGACTTGTAATCACAGACATAAAAACAATGATTGTTGTTGCACACATTAACCAGTGTAGTGCGAGTAACTGGTAACTCACAATCAACATATAGTCAACGCGAATCATCTGTTGTCTCCCCGAAAGACCAGTGGCTGGGAGTGGTGGTACATGGATTACATCTTCGAAATAAGCTGAGCCACCGTGTGCAGCCACAACGACCTGGTTTTCCGTGCGCACTGACTTGATCTTATCGGTAGCCGCCCTGGGACGGAGCTTCTTAGTCGAGGATGACTGATGCACTGTTGACTTATGAGACTGCAATTCCTCAGGTCTATTGGACGAGGCAATACGTGAAGAAGACGAGGAAGACGAGGAGGATGACACCGAGGGAGACAAGGAAGATGAGAATAGCGATGGGTTGTCGTCGCCGTGTGAGCGTCTGCTTGGCTGAACACTGAGCTCCATGTTGTTGGTGTCCACTGAATTATGGTTTGGCTGACGAGCTTTGAGGCGGGCTGCAAATAGCCGGAGGACTTCAGTGTGTTTCTGTTCTTCACTAATTTGCAAAAGGACAGTCTAATAGGGTGGAGTATAGAAATAGACACATGCTAATAATTATGAATCTGCGCACGGTTATTTGTTAGCTTCATCTGAACAATTGCTATGTATAACATAATTGTTAGTATATAATTGTGTGTTGCGAACATAACCTCAACAAACTAACTAAACTTTGATCTTTCTAAACTGTGGCATAATCTCTTGCAACTAAGCCGATTGGTGAAAATGAGAGTCGTTGGGTTGAAAACCGAATTCCTAAAGCACTGCTTCTGACCACTCAGAAGTTGTGCACTTTGATCCAAAAGGCAAATATTACCCAGCGATCAGAGATAATTTCTGATAGGCCGTCTAAACTCTGTCTTGTAGGTCATGCAAAACAATATTTAGTGTCCGCGCGAGGGGCTCTGCAGACGCAAACACAATTGGTTAGTGAAGCAGAATTATTCTTTTCGTCCACAAAACCAACAACGCGCCCTCCAGGTTAAACAAATATTCCCATTCTGCTTCAGCATTGCACAAACTGTTTTGCACTTATCTGCTGTCAGAAAGTTCAGGACAGTAGAGTCAAATATGAGATAATTACCAACTAATCTATCAAAGTGGAAATGACGTCATAATTGACTTTCTTGGGGTCAGTTAAATAATGCAGTTTTACCTAATGGCTATTCAAACGCAAAATCACACTCAACTCCACATAAATTACTTGAGCGAATGTGAGGTGAACGGTTTGAATAGCACGACTTGAGTGGTTGGTCACGTATACTTGAGGTGTGATTGACTCTCCCGGGACGAAGCCGGTTTTGTTGACGCTCATATCGCACAGAATCGATCCATTTGGGCTTGCACACCGTCCGGAAATGATGAACTCTTTGTGCAGTGTTACACGGTCCTGTAGTGAGAGAGAGAGTTGTATGATGAAGCGTGTCAAAAAGCACTATCAGTTTAAAGTTGGGTACTGTTTCCGTTTTCACTCTGTATTACTCAGCGTACTGGAATATTGCAAAAATCCTTTTGGAGTTAATATGGTGAAATATTTCAAAGTAATGCTCAAGCTAATACAGGTTCAAAGTTTTGTGTGGGATTTTAGAACTCGAATAACAAACAATCTCTTTATCAAAATCGTTAACTTCGTACAATATATCGTGGATTTTTCGCGGAATTAAAAATTTCGAAAACTCGAAAAATTTATCCTTGTTTCTTAAGCACCTTCCTAAAATGCTTATTCACTGGACCTCGAATTATATGGTTCTTTAAACTAACGGGTGAAAATGTTGAAAATGTCCTTAAAATTATTGAACCGTGGCTTGAATTTTCAGCGATAAGTTGTTTTCTCAGTGTGACATTTAGACTGTATACGTTCAATCGTCGAACGAAGCGAAATTGTCAGTGTGTGGAGGTTTGCCTGCTGAGGTTCGTAGAGCTTGATGCACGCTCTCTTTACGTGTTGTAATACAATTCCCTTGTTAGAAGAAAAGTTACTGATTACACCCCTCCATATTTTTACAAGAGGTTAAAAGGAAACGTTGCACATTTGATGCATTAAAAAACGATAATATACGTAGAACTATCATATGAAAACAGTGTGAGAATGGTCATTACTATGAGTCACTCAAGTTTATGGACACAGCGCAATATTGAAATGGACTATCGGTTATAAAATTGAGCTGATCAACCTGAGTTTACGGGCTTGTATGCGGGGACAAATTCTTTCCTTATGCAATCTTGATTCTGTGTCAGTCGAGGAACAAGTTATACCCCGTGATTTGTAAACGTAGAAACGGGTCAATGGAAGTGAACATAGGTAAGCCTGGTTGAAGTTACTGACTTGCGAGAAGCGTGCATGGAACAAAGAAACCCACCTGAGCAACACTTAATCGGGTGTTCAAGCTAAGTGACCTGTGATAGTGGGCAAAGAGTATAACATAGGAACTTCTAAAGCACTAACTGCCTCTCATGTATGTATCAATGGGACAGATTGTTGAAATTCCCATCACATTAAGGCTTCACTTCAGAGTTGGGTAGCTTATTCCAGTATGAGCTAGTCCTAACGATGACTATGCATCGTATATAGGGTAATCAGTCCAGCCGGTATCGTACTTTCAAATAGAGGACAGTCGCTATTTGTTGAAAGGTTTGCTAACAAAGGACCTGGTCTGTGTAGGACTTTTCAGGTGATAAACAGATCTCTTCTAAAGTGTCTGTAACGTATTAAGAATTGATCCAGTTCTTCCAGTCTTGTTGGTTGAAGGAATTTCTTGAGACCCATTATTCTGTTCTCCTTGAGTAGGGGTAAAATAATTTTAGGCTAAAGACATCAAACTTTACGTTTATTCTCAAGTAAGGTGGGATACGGGGTTGAACCGATCGGGAAGGTTGAAAGATGGAAGTTTCTGGGAATTCGTTCTAAAACATTCAGTACAAACTTGTGCTTCTTTAACCACGGCTTCTCACTCTGTAGACAGAGTCAGACTGCCCACAATTAAGACCCTCAACCCCCTCTTGAATATGGATACTAGTAGTTTCATGTAATCAATGTATTAGACAACTTAGTTCTAATGGTAAACGTTGAACCATAGCTTGTTTCTGTGGGATATTGCTTGTAGTGCCTGAGATCGGTTTGTATAGTTTTAACATTTTCCGGACATTGCAAGATAAAATGGATTTTGTGTGGTCGGTGAACGGTAGCTTCTTTAGTCGAAGTACAGATGGGGTTAACAAAATGGTGCCTGAGTTAGACCCTTTTACAACGTAATTTTTGAGTGCAAATAAAGGGATAAACATACAGTCGTCTTGATACTGAACATACGTCTGTCGATTATGCGTTTAACCAGGCGGTAGTTATGGTGTTTTCGTAGGAGAACGGAGTACTCAGCATAGTCAAAAGGTTTTGAAAACTCAAAGTAGTTTATATTAGTTTAGCAACCCTATGCAAACAGCCTTCTTTCAGAATTCGTGACGCATCAGCAGCTGTTCCACACTGAAAGCAAAATGTGCTCAACTGAAGAGTTCGTAGTCTACCGTATTAGCTCGATGAATGATCCAATAAACCCTCTATTACCATTTAATATTTGTAGTTTATTCTTAATGCCACTTTCCCACGTTTGTGAAGTATGGGAATCAGCATGTCAAGCAGTATTTAAACATTCACAAGCAACTGAAGGTTAGCTCTGCTAAGAAGCCACAGGCACGAAATACTAACCAACTTCCTGGTGTGTTGGAAGTACCACAAAAACTGTTTACATTTAACCTTTAACGCGTCAGTAAGGTAAACATGTGACCAGGTTTCAAATAACAAGCAAAAATTACTATTTGAATGTTGTTTTTAACGATCGACAAATTCCTGGTACGCCGATGGCAATATTCACGTTTCGATTTTCTACGATGCTGACCCAGTACACTGGTGATATCTCATGATCATTCAGTGACCAAGAGGGTTTGCGGCTAGTCAAGGTGCAGTACTTTAGCGGCCGCTTAAGTAACAAACGAAATGAGTGTTAATAATGGGAAAATGTGATGAAAAGTTTGGATGTGACAATCCGATAGTTATGGTGGTGGACCCCCTCTATGCGTAGTCACTAATCCTCACTTTAAACATTTTTCACTCTGTCAGTCTCTTTGAAAAATCTACTACCGATAAACTTGTCGGGTGTGTTACACCATGACCGCTCCGCCTTGTTATGCAACTACTTGTTTGCCCGTTTGACCTATGCACTACATTATTGCTGTTTAGTAGTTTATCAGTTACCATTCCTGTTTCGTTCACCGACACTGAGCCCCAATCGGCCTGTTGCAATTACATGCACTCTTATTTACGCAAACATCAGAAGCGATTTGTAGAGAAGAAATTTCTTCGAGATTTGTCCGTTGTTACGTGATTCGAACGGTATATTTTACCAGTTTAAACAATGTACTGTCAAGATATGACACTTTCTAATGTGAGATCAACGATATAGTCGTTGACACAACAATTACATAAACTCAAGTCTTCGTCGGAGCATAGATGTCCAGTAACATCAAACTCGAGTCTACAGTTTCAACAGAACTATTCACCAGAATACATAAACTGTTACCAAACCTCTGGCTGAAATTTCGGTTGTATGAATTCACATTTTTCCTTAGCAGTTAATGAACCGTCTAACAAAAATATCAGTTATCTGTACGCGGAATGGCTACCTATTAATTTTCGCTGGGCCTCAACACCAGCCGGACATTTAGATCAAAATCGCTTAGATCGTTTGTTCTCTAAACTTACTTTTTCCTCTGGCCCGCTATGACAGTTTTGGTAAATTTGACGGTGAAACTGATCGTACCATACAAATTCATGCAGTCGGATTAGGAAGCACACAATTTGTACATAATTCCCGAAATAAAAAAATTATCGAGTTATTTTTCTACCCGAATTTAAACCAATTTCTAACCATGCAGATTTACTTGATAAATCGTAAGGGTCTTTTGGAGCAACTGATAAAAATGTCTGTCTAGAGACAGTGGTTAGCGAAAGTATAGTTGGAGAATGGAGAGCAAGACAAATGTGAATATCAGCGAATTCCTTCCTATCCAGGTTATTTATGTGAGGTTGCGGTGGAAGAATGGTTTCGCGAAACATTTACTTTCATTTCTGATTGTCAAAGTTGCATAGTTACAAAAACGTATACCGTGTTTTCCAATTAACACTACACAAACTGTGAGAAGTAAAAGATTGAAGAAGTAAACACCGGACATACATTATTAAACCAACCCAAAATAATAATGTATTTGAAATCTAGGTAAGAATTTCGAAAAATAAGGTCACATGTTACACGCATATCATAACTTTGATTGATAAAGTGTCTACATGGTAAGACAAAAGCTTTAAATCACAGAAGAACGTTTGGTAACACGCGTCACTACGATCACGATTGCCGAGGATGCTGTGATTAGACATATCGGTTGGGATTTCCTCTGAACAGGAAGGTTAGCCACAAACCAATTCAACGGACTTGTAGTGGTGGCTGTAGGGGTTACCCACGGGTTACTGACTAATTGCCTAAAAGTTACATTTCTTTGGTCACTTAAAATTAATAAACTTTGGAGACAATTTATATAATTGGTTTAAACGAACATATTTTTCTCCAACTCGCCACATATTTTTGTCCTACTGAAATTGGAGAATGCAAAGTAGTCAGAATCCACGATTTGGCCTTCTTGAACTATGGTCCGTAATATTCGGGTTTAGGTATTGTTCTCGATTTTAGCTGTCTTAACCTCTTCCAAACTTACAGTTGGATTTCCGGTCTGGAAGAGCATCAAAACACATATGGTGGGGTTACCAATAAGTAAAAACACTTTTTCACTTGTTCTCAATTATTTTCCTGCGCATTCAAAAAGGCTATACTCAGCGTCCGATGTACATTAATACGGAGGTCAACCGTTGCTGAGTCCTCTTTAAGCAGCTCGGGAAATGTATGCATAGTCGAGATTTCGCGCAAGTAGTATCACGTCAGGTTGTTCATAAAATGGTAGACGCTCGTATGTTGAAGACTGTATTATGCAAGGAACCCTAATTTTTTCACAGTTTCAGTAAAGTTTGCACTCTGAAAGTGATGCTTTCTCAGATAATTTCCTTCGGTTTTTTGTAGGTTTTATTTAATTTTTCTCATAACGAATTTGTTTAGATGCTCACCTGCATGAGTCATTAGAAAAATTCTAAAATTCGTTTGGAATCCTCGAAGTTTAAGACAGTTTGTGTGAATGTTTGGTTAGGACTCCTTGAATAAGGCTGATTATCATACGCAGCACTTATTAAGTAGTGTCATACAGGCATGAGTCTTGTTAACAAGAAAAATGACGTTTTAACGTGCACAGACATTTCATCAGTTCCCCTCCACCGAATTCATTAAACAGTCGATGTAATAAGTTTCGAGTATGACAGTAAATGATTATATAAATGAACTGTTTGTAGGTGTATAACGGGATGGGTTGAGTACCCTCACTTCCGTGATGACAATAGTGCTCGCATCAAAAATCATCAATATGTAGGTGGCATTTGACGTTTGAATAACGTTATCCACTGGAAATCAACATCCTCGGAATTTGTTTGCTTAATATCGCCCTCGTTTTACCCATACAGCCTTCGTACACTGATTGTTTTGCAGTCACATGTTTCGTCTTCTGCCCTTGATGTGGTACCCTATAACAAGCAGTCAATGTGTCAGACTTTTGTATCTCGCCTTATCGCATACAATGTATGGAGTAAAATACTTACAGGGCTGCATTTTTTTGAAGTATATTGATGTGTCTTCAGTCATCAAGACTCACTTCCTGCAATAGACTTCACAAACATAAATAACGGACGTTTTTACCCGTTGTAGTAGATGAAGGCTAATTGCAATGGTAAAAAGGCGAAACATATCGAATATATTTATGGAGTCGTTAAGAGGTAGCAATATTGAAGATCCTTGGTAGAACTAAGCTGCCTTGATATCTTACCCTGCTGCTTGGTGACCGATACTTATCATATCTGAGATATTGCGATTAATTTCCGGGCGCTCATCGTAGCAGTATGGCTCAGAAGTGAAAAAACTGAACGTAAATGACTGACATTTCATCATACTGATTTTAACCATCATCATCATCGGAAAAGAAGCTTAAAGGCATCATTTTTCTAGAATATAAAAACGGCGTGCTGACGGTTTCTAAGGCATTTACCTCCGAAGAAATAGCAGAGTTAGAATCACTAAATTAAATGAACACATTAACTTTATTCATCCCCACATTTGCGGTGCATTTTTTTACTTTATTTCTTTGGATATTGGAAGAAAGACTCTTTTGACAGATGTCTCAATACATGTATGCTCCTTCTAAAAACAGTGTCTTATTTAAAAATGATAAATGTTACCATCTTCCAGTAGTAAGCTTTGACCTGAACTCTACAGACAACCTATATAGATCAACGTAAATGAACGAGGTTTTTATCATAATATGAATCTGTGAAACATACAATCGCTTGAAACGATAAAATCTTAACAATGGAGTACTCAATATTCCTAAAGTCATTTGAAAATCCACCTTTTGGTCAAAAAAATATAAAAGACAATACATCGATTTTTGTTAAGTTTGTTTCAAAATACTACCCTCTAAAATGTCTCCATATTTACTTCACACCCGTTGTCCACTTTTTCCCAATCTTAAGGCGTATCCTAAACATTGCTTCATATTTTAAGCAAAGAATCACACATCAAGAGAGCGAAATAGGAATGATCTAATCATTGTTTGATACATTGCCTGTTGTTTTCCAAAAATCCACCCAATTACAGTCAGTTTGCTGTATAAAAGAAGTTGGTTGGCTACAGGTCTTACGAACAGTTTTATAACAACGGGAATGCATTTCTCGAAATATCGTTTTATTATAAAGCGAGTTTCCTTTCTCACTATTACGAAAGTTGCTACAAATGAAAACCCACGATTTTAAGTAAATTAATAACATATTTCGAAGCTCAAACCGGTATCATCTGTTCCCAATATTTGATTTGGTATGATCTAATGAAGAAGAGCGCTGTTCTGAACGAGTTAATTGTTTGTTCCGGACAACGACGAATATAGTTAAATGAAATCATTGTTCAGAACGGTTTCCAAATGAACTTTGTTCTGTCACGTTCCGTGAAATCAGTGATTTGGTCACCATAGTATGGGTCACTGGTCAGATGTCTTGTCAACAAGTAAAGGAAACTGTCAAGAGAGTCAGCTGTACGAAACACTGTGTGGACTTGCATAAAGGATTGATAGGATGGTGTGTATGAATGCATAAGCACGTAATAGTACGGACGATAAATCAGTGTACCCGCAATTCCTCTTCATTTCATTGCGAAACTTGGATGATACGAATGGACAAATAACAATAGTGAATGAGAAAGAAATCCGATGTGAATATTAAATTACTTATCATGAGTGACCTAGAATAAAGCGCCAATAACTGTGAAATTAAAGCGTGACTAAACCTTGTGATGAAAATTTTTCAGCAATAATGACACACAAGAGTGCTATAGTGGTTGATTGTGAAAAATGAGGATCAATTTCTAAAAGATGCTGTGAAAGATGTCGGGGTGACACAACTTTGTTTGTGCTTAGTTGATATCTCCTCCCTACGTACGAGTATGCTTCTTAAAGAATCGATTGATTTTGTTTGCGAATGTGTTGAATAATCAGATAGACAGGCGAAACTTCCAATTAAAGCTGTCAAGTAAGTTGCCTTGTGCCGCATATTTAACATACGGTTCAACTTCAGTCAGGAATTTTGTCAACAGATTGGTGGCGGACGATGGTCTCAGCCCTGGGTTCGATTGTGGATGACGTTTTTATGAGCAAGTTGAGAAGTGAGCAACTATACTCCAGCATTCATGCACCCCGTCTTCACCGACGGTATGCAAAAGACAGTTTCGTTTTACCCAATGTATGTGAATATAAAATGTGTCCTCAAGGCATTCGGCTGAACACACCATTTCTTTCATTTCTGTCGTAAACCATAAAAAAAATAGGAGATAGCCGTTTGCATGACTGATCAAGGTGGTGTTTTCGACAAAAAGTTGGCAATCGGATTAATCACTCAGCAAATCTGGGAGTCATCGATTACAACGAATTGACTTCTGTAATGAAGTACTTTATACTCCCACCGATTTGGTTTAATGAGGTCTCAATGTACATTCGTCACAATCAGGTGTCAGCATTGTAGTCGCAAGTTGTTTAGTTCATCCAAAGTTGTGAATACCGCAGTTTAGTCTTCAAAGAGACTAGACGACAAGAACTAAGTTTAAGTCAATTTTGCAGTCATCCGCGACACAAATGTACTTTTAATTCTCTATTGCACTGAATTGCAACATCTGACGGATACTTTTGGATGCCAACAAGACACCACTAAATTTTTAGTTAACATAACTAGAATTATCAACTTTTTGTTACTTTTTCGTATTTGTGAGTTACATCTTCAAAAGAAGACAATTGGCCTGTGTGAGAGTGCAATTTTTGGTTGCCAAATGCGAACTCTAATAATATTAGTTTCGGAGTATATTCCTGTTGATGATGATATATTTTTACTAAAGTACCTTTTGTAAGGTCGGTGAATAAGATGAATAGCTGAGTGCCAGCTAACTAGCCAACTAACAGCAAAAAATGAAACGGACCACTCACGTGATCGGCTGATGTTTCCGTGCACGAGACCCACCTGCTGTCAATGGTGAAGCCGAACTCAGGTAGCGTAAAACCTTTGATACCTCAATGATTCCCGCTTTAAATGTATGTTTGGTGCACTCGACACTACTGAAACTACCAAAGCATTTTTCTAAAAACCCACAATAAATTCTTGGCAATAGGTTAGACACTAAACTACAGCGCAGACCACTAAAGTAGGTAACACGATTGATGGAGAACCTTCATGTATCGCTGCAGCAAACTGAAGTTTGGTCTATGTCTGACCGAAGAACTTGGTTTAAGACCGTTCATTTTGCCTAAAAAAAGCAGCATGACACAAGTAATGTTGTGCCCTAATTCAGGCACACAGAATACTCATCTCGACGAGCTCACCGTGGGATTGTTTGAGGACATTCGTTCTCAAGTCTAAATAATCACGTTCCATAGGACGATAAACATTAAATGACGAAACACCGACCAGTTTTCTGTTTGTGTTCTATTCTTAGATCTGAACAGCTTGTGAATGCTGCTATTGTTTGCATCGAGATATGATCCCTCAATCTGATATGCAGGATGCCTTTTACCCCAACAAGACGACGGGGAGAGTAGCTTGATGGCACACATCTTCTAAGGAGATCAGTAAAAACGGGATGTTTTACAAACTTCACCTCAAGTTGTCATAAGATAAAATATGACAACTTGTTTGCATTGTCATGTACTTTCCCGGTAACTGGTTAAATCTATCTCAAATGTTACGAAATATCAAATACTGATTGGATACCGCTTCAGTAATACTAATCACCACATGTTTACTCCGTTGTAATCTCTACACCTGCGGATCTGTTGTAAGGCGTCAACAACTTTGCTCAAAGAAGTCAGCGTAGAAGTATCGTATGTTCCTGATAACATCAGTTGTAATACGATTTCAGTTGGAAGTTTATTTCCTCCATTGATGTAAGCTAAAGGCTATATTCCTAAACCGTATAGAACATAGTGTAGCCTAACGTTCGTCTAGGCTTCCAAAAATAGTTACATTGTAAGCTGACTACTAAATTCCATTCAATTACATGTTATTACCAACATGAAACTGTGCTGGATTACACTGTGAAGTGCACACTGGGGTATGATAAAATAGTACAAATTCAAAGCACACGATCAAAACTGTTCAGTAGACATTGTGTCTTGCTAGTATTATTATATACAAAATAGTTTGAATGTGTATATTAATACATATGTAGCTTTGAGAAGTGTGTGCTGACTTCAAAAAGCGGGAACTCTTACAATGAGCCCATCCATGAACTAGAACTCACGTACATTTTAACGAAAAAATAGGTCCCCACATTCAGTTCTTTATAAACACAATTTTAGGTTTAAAAAGTTGTTGGTTCCTACCTGTTCGTTTCCTTACCATTGGATATTAGGTGTCAGACACTGATTCATAACTCGTTTGTTGACATTACTTTATACATTTGTGCCTATCACGAAACTATTTTAAGTGCCCTTTATGAGGTCCTCAGTGATAGCCTTCATCCATGGTCGCGACTAAACGAGTTCGATGCATGAGATGAAACTACCGGAGAATTAACAATGGAACTGAGAAACGCGCAATGTTTTAGTAGCCTCAAATTGCGTAAATGTCTCCAAACCAGCCTGCTGTTCTTCATAGGTAGACGTGTCTTTGTTGAAATTCATGCGGCTTTCCGGTGTTTCGACATCAGGGGTTTAACCCATATGAGCCATTGTAATATCCTCGTCGCCCAAACAAATTACTTCAGCATACCCGTAAAAGCTATAACTTGATGTAGACATGTTTAAAGCCTCTGTTTATCAATGGAAGGCTTCTGTCAACAGTAGATTCCGTTGATGCGACCGTGCCGACTGCCACAATATCACGTTTGGAAAGATACTTGCGATGTGTCACGCTAAAGGCTGGCATTTACATGATCAAGTGGTCGTAAGCTAACACCATCCGGTCTCTTGGACTATTTATAAACAAAAGGATATTCTGTTCTACTTAACACGTTCATTTGATTTTAGCTGAGCTTTTATCAATGGGTTGTGAATTCGTCTCACAGTTTATCTTCCAGCTTCGTGTTACTGGAAGTTTTAGAGTGGAATCGCACCAACAATATGTCTGTGACTGCCAGTGAGGTGAAGTATTTGGAGGTCTCATCCCAGCTGATGATTAACAAAAACACTGCTGAATGCATCTGTTTTACTCATGGGTTCACATCTTAGTTTTGCTTTATGTTCTAACAAACAATCAGCTGACACGCCCACTAATATTGCGCTTGAGCTACACTGGTGTAGAAAAACAGGTTCCGAACCGTATGTAAGAGTGAACTAGTTTTGTTAGGTCACCTGTAAAATAAACACGACTGTTCCGTTTGACGGTGTTGTCAGCAAGGTTTGCTTCTAGGAAGCATGTTAGTTGTTACAGACTGTGTGACGAGTGATGCCATCTAAAGTGTGCAACCTAACATGCATTTGTGGACCACAAATTTGTTGATTTAAAAGTGGAGCCGACAAGGAAATGAAGGAGCTATTAGAGGGCGGTATCAATGCAGATGTTTGGTTGTATTGTCAATGGATCACCCTAAGTGAGTTTCATGAAACGCGATGTGTTCGTCTCTCTCACACAAAGTGCCACGACATTACACACAGTAATGCTGTTATGAGTACAGTGCTGTCAACCTGTTTTGCTGACGATTGTAAGCATGAAGATCTTTCAGTTATAACTGCGAAGAATCCCACTAGAGATAAGAGCATATATTTCCTCCCATCGGCAAATGATGTGAAACCCGGAAACGAAACCAGCTATCGAAAAGCTTCTTTTTCATTTTACTGCACCCGCTATGTTCGTACGAACTAAACTTACTAATCCAAATCTATGAATCCTATCAAGACATTTCGTTATCAAACATACGGACTTGAATTTTTTTTAACTTTACTACCAGCGCCGTATTAATTGTAACCTGAAAATATGGACATATCAGGTTTACGACGATTGATTTTATCTGATTGCTTGTTAAGGTTTTGCTCTATGTCGCCGTTTAAATGGTTTCTTTGATGTGTTTGAATAAAAAGTCAGTCACATTAGACGTTGTTCTTTTCTCGATCGATCTAATCCATTAAGTTGAGCAAGCTTGAATGGATAGTAACGTTAAATCCAAATGAGTGCGGTATCAGAGTTAGTCATTCGTCACAATCGGGGCGGAAACAGAAGTAACGGTTAGGTAGTCAGCAGTTAGTTAGGTTGTTAATGGATCTCACGTTTAAGTTTTAACCAGATCAAGCATGTAACTAACAGTGCAGACAACACAGATGTAACAACAACACAGGCTGATGTAAGTGGGAATCAATGAGGGATAACGAGGTGTAAACAGACAAGAAGCAAAAGCAATGAAGGTATGAGAAGACAGAACAAGGTGAATATGTCTTCACTCAGTCATCATCGGGTTGTAATGGAAATCAAAAAGTAATTGGGGTATCTGATCAGTCAAACTCAAAGTTGCAACATTTATTCACGGCTCTGGATACGGATTGGTTTAACGTCTCGTGACCAAAGGCAACTAACTAATTGAATGTGGGTGAGATAGGAGTGTAGACCACGCGAGGTTAGGGAACATATAAGGCTGAAACGATTTACCTTTGTAAAAAAAAAGCAGTGGGTTAACTGAGATTTTATTGATCGATTCGCCGCCTGACTTTCCTGGACCGGTTGATAGGGATATTGTGAGTCAGCGAAAATGCCTTAGACACATATATATTATCTTTCGACGAGGTGTCACACAATCGTAACGGTTTCAGCAAAAGGCAAGTTTCGCTTAACTGTTGGCCGATGTGACACAAATACAAGTGGGTTAGGAACTATAGTTCTTGCAAATAACGTTTGGAATTCTGAATTTATCATTCCAAATGTCTCACTAAGATGGTTCGAATTAATTGTATCATGGCTAACATCATGTCATCGAACACTGAGCAGTTGATATTGATTTCATCCAACTAGTAAAACACAACAAAAACTAATAAGTGGTTTGAGAGTTTTAGGATTTTAGCTGAGACCCAACTGCGAAGAGTCAGGGCTTCGGCTGGATTCGAATTGGCCTAGCTGGTAGTGCGTTTGCCGCATTCAGTCTTGCTGTTTCTGTCGCTGGTTCGAATCCAGCTGAAGCTCTGACTTTTCACAGTTGGGTCTCATCTAGAAACAACAAAAACTGATGTGCAATGAAAAGAAACATTTTTCGGTAAGCTGAACTGAAACTGGAGATAGGACATCACCTTTTCATTGCTATGAACTTACTCGTAAACGTGGAAAATGCGTTAGCTCCAAAGGACGGAACACGATAATTTCTCTTTGTTGGGTGTGTCTTATTTGAGCAGAATTATTAGAAATCTCAATCCGAAGTCCGTAATACAGACGGGCTGATGCACCACCGGCCAGACAACTGGTTGGCAGTTCGAATGAGCTCGGAAGGTCGGCAGGCAATTTGAACTCAAAGTTCAATGCATGAGTACCGCGCGTTAGGATATACGAAGCGGTATTGGGTTCAAACTGTTTTGACTCGGAAGCTGGTAATAGTTTGCCAACTCCCACTGACTGAGTGGTTATCTTGTGGCAAATTGAACGAGAATCAGGTGCAACTCCGACGGAATGTTTATCAGCTGGTTCATTTTTGAAATGTTTATCAGGTGAATGAAGATTGCTGCAGTTGCTGGTTTCTTTGCTGGTTATTGACTGATTGTCGGGATTTCTCAATACGGTAGGCAGATGATGGTTGTCCAACAGATTGACTTTGACACGGTAAATCACTTTCACGCCGCTGATATACTTACTGGTTTCTTCGTTAACACTCACCATACTTTTCCATTTGGTACAATGAGATTTCGGTATACATGTTTCACAGCTATTGCATGCAATGTCCTGGCCAGTCACTGTGTTGTTTAACTCATTTCCACTGGTCAAGACAGATTGTTTGACACAGTCGACGGTGCTGCCGTCACTGTTTTCGTGTATCAGTGAAGCCGCCAATGTATCTGTCATTGATGTGCATGAAGTTTTCGAACCATTCTTTTTATCCAAGTCAGGAGACAATGGAAATTGTCGCTGGTCCTTGTGACATTTTAGGTCCCAAGGTAGGCCCAAAAAACTTTGATAGCAAGAATTGCCCAGTTGCTCTTTAAAAATTCCGTGTTTAAACTCTTTGCGTATATTTTCCTTGACATTGTTTAAACAAATTATCGTATTTGGACAAATTTCCTGCAGTCCTTTTTGTTCTGTCATCAGCGGCAAATTTGTCGTGGATCTCAATGACTGAATGCCTCCAAACAGAGAGCCTGGATGGATGAATGGACTGTTTGACCTCGCTGGCCATCGTGATTTAACCAGTCCGTATAACCAAATAACACAACCTTGTAAAAGAAAACAAACAGTATACAGGTACTTATTGTGCTTGCGAACGTCAGATGTATCAAATCTGGTCAGAGAGTGTGCAATTCTAACGAACAACTTATGAAACCAAACTTATTCTGGGATAGACAATCAATCGTAAGGCTTCGTGCAGTCATTCTGTGAACTGGTGCCAAGCGTGCAGGAAAAGCTTAGAAGGCGACTTAGTATAAAGAAACAGAATTCCTGATGCCCATCAAACGTCTCATCCTGACCTATTTACTTTTTTTGCCCGACAGAAGGGATCCTAACAGAAGGTGTCAGTAGAGTATTGACAAGTTTATTTTGTCCAATTGTATACTGTTAATTTTACACGAAACCACTAGACGTGCCAGATATTTTATTACATAACGTGGGATCAACGTGGGACAGATGATCAAGACCCTGATTGAGTAGCCACGTTTGTTGAACGAAAGTAAACCGCAACTTGGGTTTTTCCTGTCTCAGTGACTGGTCGCTACACTGTCCTTTCCAGCCGACCACTGTTCCGTAAATAAGGCATGAAAAACAAATGATAGCCTGACATAAGAAACATTTGACTGAGCCAAGAAATTCGATGTGCTCCGATTTTGTCATTTATGGAGATTTTTGGACCGCGTTGTTTGTGGACCTGCTGTAGATAGCTTCGTTACTTACAAAGCGGTTCCATTATACATGTGCAATCGTGAACAATCAGTCTTTGTCAACGACAGTGCCAGAACCAGCTGGGTTTTAAACCACATTGCATAACCAAACAAACGCGAATGTGGAATTCATCTGCCATTCTGTGCAGTGTTCATGTCTTTTCACCACCACGAGTAATTCCTAAAACCCGATTGGCAATTATTTCATTCACAAGTCCATCAGCATCTTCGCGGCCATCCGGGTAGACAAACGTAGTTACCACCGTCAATTCTGAACCATAGCACGAGTTCCAGTCCCTCTTGGACTAACATTTTTCACCTTCAGGGAAAAATCACGTCATGTTAACAGATTTACATCTTCAAACTGGCTAAAACATTTTGAGCCGCCTGTGAGTCAGAACAGCGACGCCAGCGGTATTGCCCAACTGACTAGGTTTAGCAGACAAAACCATAAGAGATGCCATGTAGGAGTTATTCATGAAATTTTGCAACGACTTGTTTTGATCAGCTTGGTGACTGAGATGGTTATGGCATCCAGCGCAACGTGACTATGCTACTGCGGTGTCCGGCATCACTTAAGTCAAGGCCAGACCTCACATTGAAGAAAAAACAAGGACAACAAACATTCTGTGTAAATATATACTCAGATGAAGCACTGGTTGGATTTCTGAATTTATTCGGTGCTCTTTCTCACAACTGTTACAATGCTGGTTTGCCCATATTATCGTTGACAGTTTTAAAGATGGCAGATAACATTTTGATAAATTGGTGCAGAAGACAAATATATACTTCATGATGAAAGTTTTAACGAGCTCTTACTAAAAGAGACACGCAAATTTTAAAAAATCAGGCGGACTGTTTCAAACCTTCAAAAACTTGAAGGTAGTTCGGAAACGTGTTTTACAATTGCTGATGTCTATCATTCTTAAAATAGTCCAGACGCCTACTAGGGTTATTGTTGTTTGAGTTACACAGGGTTTTGTCTTTGGCCAGGGCGTATTGATCAACATTTTACTCTCCGCCAAATTCTGCGGCAGCGGTCTTTGTACCACCGGTCAGTAATTGCTGTTTCTTGATTACGAAGTTGCGCTTGATTCCGTGGGTTGATCTACTCTTTGTGAATCACTTACATGCAGATGAGTACCGAACAAGTACATACTTGTCCAGTATGCATACTGTTTGTGCTTTGTGCCCATACTTCGAATCTGTATAGGATTTACAGTGAACTGTCTGACTGTTCCAGCATCAGGAGCAGCATACGTCAAAGCTGTCCACTCCCATCTGTTTTTCAGTTCTGTCATAGACGAAATAATAGAGGGCTGTCTGTGGGGCTCTAAAAGTTTTGATGTGGACTTTCTACCTGACGGAAGACTAACTACTCTTGGTTATGCTGATGACAAGTTATTGCTGTTTGACAGCCTCCAACCAGCACAAACAATTTTAGACACCAATTCATACTTTACTAAACACTTTGTAATCTGTTTTACAGCCTCAAAGTACAAAGCGCTTCTACAAGACTGCCATGATTACGTGATCTAACGTTGGGCAATGAAGTTGTAGAGGTCACTGACCAGTTTGTATACTCGGGAAGCTGTATTGGTAGCAGCGGAGGTGTAGGAAATGAAATAACAGCACATATCTCCAAGGCTAGGGAGCTATTTACTAATTTTGGGCACCCCTGGCGACAGAGAGGCACATCTCTGAGGCTTAAGTGTCGTGTCTATAAGGCAACAATGAGAGCTGTATTACTTTACGGCTGCGAAACATGGTCACTCAGAGTAGAAGACGTAAACCATCTTCAGATAGCTGACCACTAACGTTTACGTTCGATCGCTCGTGTCGGATGGCATCAACAAGAAAGCAACAAAGAGATTAAAAACCGGGGAGTTGATAGTGATTGCCGGTCGATTTCTTTTGTTCACTCCCTACATTTGCATAAACACATATAGTTAGGCCATGTACTAGAGATGCCAACTAGCCAACTGTCAAACCTATCATCCTTTACCGATGCTACGGTCGACTGGCCTTGGGTGCGATGTGGACAGATGATGACCTGACCCAGATAATTGAAGTAGTCCACCATGGGTTTGGACATCATCATAACAGTCATGAGCTTCACTGAAAATTACTGTGACTCGGGCGGCCGCAGGCCTCAACAGTGGCGTGGAATATTCTAGAAATAACCGTTACTAAGAAGTTTGAAAATTAACAGAAAAAGACTAAGCGGAAGAACCAGAAATTGTATGGATACTGGTATGCCATCTCGGATAGCGTCTCTAACCAGCGGTTTGAGTGATCACGAGGACCCCATCCAGGCAGGCGACACCTACCCACTTTGCTCAATGGAGCAGTCAGGATCTTCGTGTTTCGTGACCACGTTGTTGCTTGACCACCATGCGGTTTCATTGAATTGTTGGTGATCTCAATGTACAGTGCCCGGTACGGTAAACGATTAGATGACATACGGAGTACGTGACCCAACCATCTCAAGCTGTGCAACGTAATTAGCTGACCAATTGGTCACGCAAGCCGAACGTTCCGGAATACGCGCCGGTGAACGGCCACATTGCTCACGCAATCAGTCCACTTAATATTGGCCAATTGGCGGAGACAACAATGGTCAAACACAGCGAGTTTGTTGATATCTTCTTTGTGAACAGGTCACGTTTCCGAACTGTAAACCAAAATGGAACGCACACAGGATTTATATACCCTTCCTTTCAGCGACAACCGGACGTCTTTCCAACGCCACACATGACGCAGTTTAGCAAACGTAACTCGTGCCTTTGCTATCCTCGCTGATATCTCATCAGCAATACTATAGGCTTACGGAATAATGCTACTCAAGAATGTGAAAGTGTCCACAACAGTCTCAAGCGGATTACCTGCAATGAAGAAAGTAGGAGTGGAAACATCTCAGTCTTGAAGCAGCACTTTACGCCTCGAAGGTGTGAGGCGCATTCCATACAAACCAACTCGGTCATTCACCTTGTCCAGCACGGTCTGCATGTCTTTGACAGAGGTGCTAAGTAAGACAATGTCGTCCGCGTACTCTAGGTTGGTCAATCTAGCACCAGAGAGAAGCTCAACTTCAAGCCCACTGTATTTCCGAAGGGCACTCTCTAGAATGTTGTTCATGACAAAACTGAACAGGAAGGGCGAAATCGGACACCTCTGACGAACACCACTAGAAGTGGTGAACACCCGAGACAGTTGTCCATGAACTCTCACCCTGCTTACAGAGTGAGCATACAGTAACCTCAATAGATTCACGTATTTCTCTGGTACTCTCTTGCGAAGAAGACAGCTCCAGAGAACGTTACGAGCAACTGAATCGAAAGCAGCCTTTAGGTCCAAAAAGACCATGACCGTCGGCTGTCTGTAACAGTGCCGATGTTCCAAGATCCGTCGCAATTTAAAAATGTGATCATCGCACCCCCGACCGGATCGGAATCCTGCCTGTTCTTTGCTTATTTTACATCCCATTGGCTTACTAAGCCAACGTAAAATGAGGCCAGTGAGTAGCTTGGACGTAATAGACACCAAACTGATGCCTCTGTGATTGTCACATAAACTTCGGTTTCTCTTTTTGAAAATGGGAGTTATTGTTGATAGGCACCAATCGCTAGTCATCCCTTCAGTTTCCCATATTGTCTGGAGGAGTTTTGTCAGTCCTGACATCAACCTCTCTCCATCATCCTTGAAAAGAGAATGCGAGTGGAGGTCTGGTCCAGGAGCCTTATTACGCTTCAATAACTTGAGTCCTATTAATACTTCTGCTTCCGACGAAGGACCGTCTGGAACGGAATAAATGACCATTCGGGTCCCGTCGTCCAAATGATTTAGTTGAGGCCAAATAAACTGTTCTTTAAAATGTTCAGCCCATCCGTCCAGTCGGCGCGATTAGCTGGTGAAAAGTGAACCATCTTTTTCACATATGGTCTCACTTACACCAACTCTACGGCCAATACAACCACAGATCAGGGAAAAAATCCTTCTAACAGTCCAAGATAAAAAGGTTTTTTCCATCTTTTTCGATTGTTCGACTAAGTAGTGCTCACGGTCTTTGCCCAAGCTTTAGTCAGTTTGCGTTTAAGTTTTCCACGGTCGTCATCATATTCAGAACCAGGTAGAAGTAAACGAGGTTTCTTCATGAGGTTTATCGATGTGACAGAAATCCGGCTCGGTCGAAACTGAACAGCTCCTTCGGAACATACCTCTTCACAGCATGTTTTCATAGCTTCGACGATTTGTTCCCACTGTTCGTTAGGATCACTCATCTGATTCGAACTTGATAACTTATCCAACAACGCCTCCTGGTAAGCCTCCTTCACACTCTCATCGCTCGAATACCAGCTAAGTAACTTGTATTTACGAGCGTATGTCCTTTGGGAAAATGACAACAAAACGGGCACGTACAACAACATAGTCTGAGTCCAGGTGGTTGCTCCAAAAGGCACGACAGTCCTCAACAGAGTGGCGACACCTGTAGCTGACTGCTATATGATCCAACTATGTCCACGGCTGAGAAGCACATGGAGGTCCCCATGCAACACAGTGCTTCTTCCTCTGTTGCAATGTGGTACTCGAAATATAGAGACCATGAGATGCGCACAGCTGCAGTGTTGTCAGTGCGTTGTGCCCGGACAACAAACATACCTCCCAGCCGCTTCTCATCCGGAGTTGGAGATTAAAATCACCCGACAGTATGATGATGTCTGAGTGTTTAGTTTGCTGGAGAAGGTCAACGAGGGCGTCATAGAAAGCATCTTTGGTAACATCTGAACAGCTGTCCATTGGAGCGTACACTGATATAATGAACACACAGCGCCGTCCTTCTAGCGTCAAAAGACTTTAACCGATATATTGAGTCTGACAGCACACAAACGACTGTTCATTGGGATCCAATCGAGCAAACATTTATCCGCTCTCGAACTCAGTGTGATTGCCACTCCAGCTTGACCACGAGATTCAGCTTCGGCATCATCAGAAATCCTGAGAGAGAAGCGCTCGAATCAACAGTTGTCTAGAGGCGAGCTCACGTGGATAACAGTGCTAGAACACGCAGTAAATATCAAACTCCGGACTTCAGAGAATATCTACCATGGCAGCTTGCTGATCGACTTATCGAAGTGCGGACACTGATGCGTTAATGTTTACCAGCTGTCTTGGCCTCAGAAACCAGTTATCGCCTGAAGACACATGGAAGGCACAAGAATTGGGGGCAAAACACAGGGAGAAAATCATAATGGGTGAATAACTTCACTGTCGAGAGAATGACTTTTGATACTTCCCGTACCTTTTATGCCGCGGAAAGGAGTTGACTTGAGGGACCGCACCCTTAGTCTCTGACTCAAAAGTCTGATCTACGAGACAACAGGATACATGGTTTTCTTAGGGGATCCTACCCGGAGCCAATGACTCAAGAGTCTGATTCACTTGGCAGTGAGGAGCTAGCCTAGCCCGAGGGCGCAGTGAATAAAACATTGATTTCTGATTCTGAACACTGCCGCATACAACAGATGTACTCGAAGCTACATCGGGCTTTTGGGTGATGTCAGATGTTTTTCGACCGTATTGGATAATATGTCGGCGGTCACGGTCAACTGTTGGGCAATCGGAGTGCTCTTAGTTCGAGGATACCTTTCCCAACCCTTTTCTTCCTAATACGGAAAGCAGCAGTGTCACAACCATAAGAATGGTTTTGCTCTATGCACATAGAATCGTGTCTTACTACCTAAGCATACCTAGGCGGTCAGTAGTGCGGCATGCAATGCTATGAGTGTAACTGCTTTTCCTCTGACTGCTCCTCTTTAGTCTGTCTGACGAGATTGCACCTGGAAGGACTGGAGTCCTAGTCAGCATAGCATGCCAGATCAAAACAGCGCACAAGCCTGACCACCTCGCCAAGGTAGCAGTATAGGTCAAGAATGGTTTGGTCACTGTAGGTCAGGTTCGTCTCCCAGACTGAGGACCTTGCGACTCAAAGTCGGTGGCTGGAGACGTTGGGTTGGACGGCTGCGAACCGAGCTCCGTGGCTTGAATGTTATTGTTTAGCTAAGTTGTCTGTGAAGTGAGTGCATTTAATGACACGAGGCAGTGAAAGCCGTAAGGAGGCTGTTCTGCTGATGACACCTTACTTCCACTTATGATCCGACTGTCTGTTAGCAGTGCGTAGGCACCTTAATGTTGATTGTTTGAATATAGGCGTAGTTATTTTTAGTGGTTAGGTCCCTTCCCCTCCCCTTCTTTTTGTTTCCCTTTCCCTATACAGAGTTGGATTTTTTTCCTGCATGGATGTGTGGCAGTTAAGCAACAGTGAAAATAACTGACGTATCGTTGTCTATGATGAAGATGATGATGATGATCCCTTGTAAGCATGTCCACTTTAATGCGCTTTAACAGCTACAACAGTAATAACTATGGTAAGTACTGATGAGTTTAGTAAGCAAACACCAGACCATCTCCTTAATCTCAAATACGTGAACTGTTGTAGGGAATCATAAATTAAACTAAACCAATCGGTCAACAAATATTTTCGTTTGTATCTAGCTTAAACGAGATATATGATAATATGCTATAGACTTTTAGTCCCAAAGGGTGGCACGTTTTCACTACCACAGTTGCTTTACTCAGTAAATCGGTGTTGGTAAGGTCAAATTACAAAACGTTGGCTCATTGAGCAGTAGTTAGTTGATGGATGGGAAACGTTTAGCCCGTTGTTTAAAGAAATAAAATATTACAAACTAATTGACCAGTGACTATCGTAAAAATTATATAACCAACAGTATAACCGAATTTCTGAAGAATGAATTTAGAATTTAAGCTGATTGAGTAGAAGCATGCTTCATACTTGGGTTTCATCGAGTCAGATGAAACACTGAATCAGTGTTCTTGATTGCGATACTAACGTAGTTGCAGCACTTGCTTGAAATTGGTTTCGTTGCTCAGCCCGTCCCATTACTTGTCAACATGTGTCCACAATACATACACGTAGCAAAACAAATGGGAAAACATGAAAAACGCACGGTGTGTCACGTTTGCGTCTTTTGCACTAAGTATTTGAGAATCTTTTACATCACAAACAAAATAAAACTACCAACGGTTGAAAAAGTCAACGAAATAATCAAGCAGCGACATAATCACCGGTCGCTGAAAACTTACTCATATTTAGCCAACGTCAACTGAACTGTGCTTCTAACTGGAGGTTAGTTGATAAGCTGCACCGACAGTTGGCTCCACTCTCTGTAACGATAGTGTTTTGTGGTTTGTGACATCAGCCTATCCATATGATCGCCAACTCTTTAAATAATTTCACTGTTTCTAATTTATAGCTACATAACAATGTTTTTCTCTGTTCTCATTAAAAATATTTTATAGGAAGATGATACCACAAACCCTAACCAAAGCAGAATGTTATTTATATATGTATTTCTGCAGACATGGTTGATAATTTCATTTCATTAACCGACGTAGAATTTGTCCTGGAATCTTGGTGATTTGAGTTCATCTTGGTGATTCACCATTTTGCCTTTTACTTTGTAGGTCTCGCATGTTTTTATTTTAAGTTGATTAATCTTACTAATTTGCATTCATCCTAGTGCTGGGTGTAACTTTTAACTTGTAATGTACCACATTCACAACTGTGCATGACGCGAACGAAAAGTCACTCACTTTATCAAAACCTTCTCATTCCTATTGGCATTTCGGTTGGTTTTTTTCATGATAGGCTGACTAAAAGGTCTACATGGATGCGAAAGCTTAGATCAATTGTGCCAAATTCATATGAACATTGATTCTGGCCTTCATTTTTTTAACCCATTCTTCAGAGTGAATTCAAAGTAGATTACACGGTGCACCCGAAATTGTGCTTTATTGAAGCAAGCTGTTGATAAACTAGTCAGTCTTAGAGGATGCAATAAATTCTGACACGCTGAATAAAACAACGAACTGCAGACCTGACAAAGGATTGAATCAGGTCACTGCGAAAATTTCCCATCTAGGGTAACCGTCAAGTAACCAAGAGACTGATGACAAGGGATTTTGTTCGGAATAAAAATTTACACTACTATATGATGACGTTCGTAATACAGCTACAATACTGTTGATTAAGTAAGTCGTCAAGTTAGCACAAATCTTAATCAACTTCAAAATCTATAACGAAAATGAGCAAGGTTTCACACCTGAAGAATCAACAATCCACAACTCCTGATATTTAATAATTACAGAATGTTAAAAAATGAGAATAAATGCAGGAAGGCCTGGATTTTTTAAGGGAGTATGTTCAGCTTCAATCATGCAAAAGGTATTCCAAAATTTTAGCCGGACAACCCCAAGTATAGACAACAATTTCTAGACAACTAGAAACCTAAAGCGTTGAAACATAATGTTCTCCCACATGAATAACATTTTTGTTTCTGACAACGACGAGAGCGACGAGCAGATTGCAAAATATTTCCTATAAATTTTCATTTGTTTTAAAGTATCTCGAATAAGGTGCATGGATTGTGTGCGTGTGTGAACGGAAGTAAGCAATTTGGAAATTTTAAAAAGGCTAATTTCCGCTCGTCAATGGAACTTTTTCAGGTAACACCTACGGTGGAATTCTGGAGTTGACTTCTGCAGAACTCAACCATAATTATTTTCAAAATGGAACTCCGGCTGAGTGAATCGAAAAGCAATTTGTCTGAAAGGACGAGATGTTATGTTGATTGTTACAAATCGCGCACAGTTCACAATTGTTTGTAGATTGGATAGTTAGTTGAATATATTTTCTAAACTCCTATACTTGGTTTTTTACTTATTTAGAACAGTTACCTATTTTCCTTTTGGTTGGGCACGGTAATGGTGTTGTCTGCTTGCTGTAATAGACAAATGCAATCCAGGTTGTTCCTGGCAGACAATGAAACAAGACTACAGATGAAAACCTCAACCTTGTTTTGGTTGATCGCTAAGTACTTTTGAATATCTACTCAGGTTAATCAGCGGGCGAATTTAGTTTGAACAATGACAACTCCCTTCACTGGCTGATTCTATCTTGAGGAAAACTTCATCAAGGACTACGGTCCCTGTTCACTAATCAACGCACGAATTCTTCTTAGGACGCCAAGAGTACAGGAAGTCGTAGTGCTAAGTCAATCTGGCAGCAAGTACGTGTGCGATACGAAGATGGGATTGTCCCTAAACATCTGAATTTCATTCATCTATCAGGTTTGCGCTGCTGGGATGAGAATTTTTGAAAAATTTTATGGTAGACGATGCTGGCTTGTCAGAACAGTATATGACCCAGCTAGTCCGCCTAACGTCCGATCTTCTGAGTGTAACAGGTCAAGCAGATGAGTAAGCCGTCATTGGGAACGTTTGTATACATTCCATATGAGCAGTGTGTGATGACCCTCTCCGCAAAGTTGTGAAATGGGGATTTGCAAAACGGACTCGGAAAAACCAAGATACCACAGTATCAGAATGGAAAATCCAATTAGAAATGATCACCGCATCCGCGGAGTTTTGAAAACTACTATGGACCATTTGATTTACCACTGATAAAGACGGGATGTATGCAAGAGAGACAGTGAAACTAAAAAGCAGCCTAGTTACAATCTGTAACGGAGAATTAAAATATAATTGAAATGTTTTTTTATTTAAGGATTTAAGTAGCCGTCTGTTCAGTTAATTTCTTTTTGTGGCCACAAAGTTTCCCTCATGTATGTGAAACTTCTTCACCAGACGCAAAAATCTAGACAGATACCAGGCTTCGAAAACATCATACGGCTGTCATCAAGAAAACAGGACAAACCTACTCAGACAGTTGACCATTCTGTTACAGGAACTCAGATATTACGAAAACAGTACAGCTGAGTGGGATTCTATCACGGACACTTCCTTCTTCAGACAGGAGCTCTGCATTGTGTGTGACAATCCTTAACAAGTATTTCCGATTTCTTTACTATCGAAGTTACTAACGATTCTTGTCTTTACAAATTAAATTCGACATGTGAAGAACAGATTGGTGAAGAAAAGGCTGGGTTCCATTCTGGTTGTGACTGTTTTGATTAAACTTTTGCTTTCCATCAGAAAGCATAACACAGCCACATCCAAGATAGTCCATACCGATTACAATTATATATTTTTCTGAAAATGTTAAGTCACTTATCAGGGCGAAACTCCGTTTGCCGTTGAACGGTAAACGGATTGTCTGGGAAGTGTTCTGAAACACTTCAATCCGAACAGGGATGTGTACAAGCGAAGCTCAGCAAGCTTGCTGGATCTCGCATTCACTTTAACTAACATTCCGAAAAACAGCCGGATTGAATAGCAAAATCTACATACAATAGCTCTCTAGTGGTTAGGCATGCGATCTACAACATGTTGACGACATAGGTTTCGGCTTATATGTAACACACGTACTAAGCAAAATGTTCTCAATAGACTAATTATCAATCCAACCATGTACGACATAGGATTGAAGAGTAAACTTACCGATGTCGAAGCTTGGCCTCGTAAATGTTTCAGTTAAGACTTTGAAGACGCTGATGATCTGTGGTTAAATTGGTACTCAGAGACGGTACATAGTAGAAAATAGCACCGTTTCTAGTTTAGGGTATATTTTCCATTTTCCTGCGGAATTTTTGTTGCTATTTCCCCTGCATATTTTATCTTAAGTTCTACTATGTGTAATATCACAGTGAGTATACCAATAAAACTCTACTACTTAATACTAGAATCAGGCTTTGCTATTGCCAAAACTGATCATCGGTGTACAGAGTAGCTCAGTTATAGAGAGAAACAATAGTTTTATCTTCTGTAAGACCCGCGTGTAAACCATTGCTTGGTTCCATTAACCTTGGGCGAAAACAGTTTATAACATCCAAAAATTCAATCACATCCCCAAAGAACAGTACTAAAGTTTATTGGTTCTCTTGCCAGGATGAGCATTAACCGATGTGTTATCACTTTGCAAACTTACTGCGAGCAAATTCCAATCAGGATAAGACTAAAGACTTCATTTGCTGTTTTAAATATTGCCTTCATTAATATTATATTTCCAAGAAATCTTTTGGAAATCTTTTTGCCTGCTTTCTTAGTTACTGCAACACGCTATTATAAGGAGAATTTCATAAAGGGGGACCCCGTTAGTATTTACACTAAACTGAAGAAAAGGTATACAGAGTTGCATGTGTACTGTTTATTACAAATGATAAGTGCAAAATGAACAGAAGTTAATGCTCTACTCACACTTCCTAATACTCATGCGTAACATCACATACATATTGAAATCCAGGGGAATTTCAGATTTACTAATCCAACCGGTTAACTTTCCATCACCAATTTAAGTTACTGTCCACCTGACCATTAAACGAGTACATTCCTCTCTTGAGACGGAGTGAACAAATTAATAGCACTGGTCGCCCAGGCAGACACCACAAACTTCAACACAGTAATGTAAGTCAGCAAGCATTACCACTTGGTTAACCAGTGTTTCTCCGAAGATAAGCAAATGAGAAGACGGGTCACAATAAAGTGGCGTGTTTGACGGTGGGTGTTGGATCTGTCGAAGTTCATCTGGTACATTTGTGGTCTTATGTTTGGTATGATGCGGAGCAATGAATTTGTTGAGGTAGATTTGGTTTATTTGTAGAAAGCTGATCCTAAATTTGCCTTTGTTTGTGTCTGTTGTATACAGTAAACAACAATGATAGATTTTGTGCCATAACTGCACACAACGTGTTTGGTGTCTTCTCCTTTATAACAGTCATTGCTTGGTATTGTCTGACACGCTCTTACCTTTATCTGCACTCGGTTGTTTCAGTGAGCTAATTTTTCGTTGACTGGTGGTTATTTGCGGACTTGTGTTTGATTACTCCATTTTGAACGCCTTTCTGCTGGAAAATTTACGTATCCGGTTAATTCATATCCAAGATAATATAACACCTTTGCCGTAGTTTTATCAAACAATACCCTATAAATGTCAATCCTTTCGACCGTTTTTACTGACGTTTTATTCTTTGGAGTTAGTCCGGTTAACCCGACCGTCTGAATAAGCGTTACTCAGTGAACTATCTTTAATCGCCAGTAGCGATTTAATACATTGGGTACTTTTAAGCGACAACCCTCTCCAATATTTTAAATTCTGATGGTAGAATATAGCCGAAGCAGAATGTTGAATTGTTAAAACACCTGATGTTTGTCAAAATGAAAAACCCTTACTGGAATGAAAGATACCGAGTGTTGATTGCTAGTTATATTGAATTATATAGTTTCAAGTCGAAATCTCACTGTCGAGAAGGCTGTCATGCAACTATTGTAAATACTGATGTAAAGTAAGAGTGAACGCAAAGTGATGTGTTGTATGATACTGAGATGTAATTAACCACTTCAACTGAGGTTCACTTCAGTTAACGAACTGTTGTTAGTACCACATAGGAAAGTTAATGTTTCTTAAAAATCCACTTTTGACTTCTAGTCTGTACTGTATAGTCGTCTATCCTTGGTTTACTATGTATGTACACGGTAATCTATGTCCATAATTCATGTCTTGCAGACCTGTTACGAAGAACCACAAAAGCAAATTGGAGGAACGATGTGCCCTGCTCTTAGTCGCCGAAGTTTGGCGGTGCGTGCGTAATCACTAATACGTGGATGATGACGAACAAAGCAGACAAAAGTGGAGTTTTTACAGACAGAAAATGGAAAAAGTTAAAGTGAATGAACTCTTTTAGAAATGCCGCAAGCAAAACGGAATGTACTAGACATCCTAAGTGTACCACATTGGAAAACTCCCAAACTTCTACCTATCACGTTCTAAGGACGGGAAGGAATGTTTTGGACTAAAGCAAATGGTCACTCGAAAAGACCCGGAAGTTTAGATGGGACAAAATTTCAAGTTGAAGTTCAAAGTGAAGTTGTACTTCTAGGAAACAGCCACATGAAGTACGAATGAAATGATGCTAAAGATATAATTTAAGTAATATCGCCGTGGTAATTTCCTCCACAGTTTGAAGGTAGGAAATGCATGGAATATACACCCACTTATAACCTTTTGAAGGTGGAAATATTTATGAAACCAAGAGTTGGGGCAGTGTTGTACAGTTAACCTACATTGAAAAATGTCATCTTATTTTACACAGACTGGATCGGTGGTGTTCCCTGATACCACTTAATGGTCTCTCATAATCTGATAGTGTCTTATAGAAACCGTTTCCCTCGAATTTCATACGTAGCGTTAGTAAACACACCTCACCTATCATGGTGAACGTCTCCAACAGAGAAATTGACAGAAAGTGGCGCATGTAGCCAGAAACAATGTCTTTACCCAGTTGCTTGTGGGCACCGGATACTGTTCCGACTAACCCAGAGGCATGGGATTTGATTCGTCACCGTAAAACCTATAATAGTGCGTAAGAAACCACCAGTTCCTCTCACAGTACGAATGAATAAGGTTCATGTGTCTCAAAACTCCATTATATCGTCACGGATGGAGGATAGGTCATAAAATGTAGATTAGGATATATCCGTCCGCCAAATCAGAGTGACCTACAGAACACTCTTCGTGGGTAGATTTACTGATATGGCACAAAAAGTGCATCAATTGAGTGTCGTCATCAAACGACATGCAAAATATTTTAGTAATGAGCGGTTTTAGCCACTTGGAGCTTGTTATCACTGAGGGTATAGCCGATGTATCGATATTCCCAATCACCTATCAATTTCTTGAGGTCGTAATGAGATAAAGTCTGTTTCAGCACGTTCAAAATCGTTCTGGGTGGCCTGTGTTCAAATAACCACATTATTTTGATTAAATGTTTACCAGCGAGCTAGACATAAGTGACGACGCAGAACTTTCATCTCCACTTGCTCATCGCAATTAAGGGGTTTGGTTGCATAGTCCAAACGAGATTACACGGTAAGAAACTGCGGCTCTAAAATTGTATCATAAGGCAAACATTGGAGCAATCAAAACACGGTACACGACTCCTGCGTGACCAGGTTATTTGACATCAGCAGTGGTAAGTAATCGTTGGCGAACTCTTCAGGGCGGTCCACACCCGAATTAGTTCACAAGTATGATTCAGGACAGCAATACCAAAACAGCCCAAACACCATAAATGTGCTGCTCTGTAATGATACTGAAAAGATCAGAACAGTTTTGTTTGGAAAGGAAACATTTAGCGTCCGAGTCGTTTCACACCTAAAGATCAAGCCTCTAAATGAACTGTGGTCAGGGTTCTGTGTTGCTGAAAGTAGGTTCCTCGCGAGACCGTATCTTATACATCGTTTCGAAAAAAGACACAAAAGGTTAAAAATAGCTTATTAGTTTGAAACTGTAGAAGTGTGTTTGGCAGCGAAGTCGTACTTTATCCGTCCCCAGATTATAACGTGTTCAGTCAAATGCACAGAGTTAGAGCGCACACAGTTTGTCACACGAATTTTTTAAAAACCGTTGTGATGATTTCGACAAGCAACTAAGAAGTTCATGATTAAAAAAGTTGCCTGCATAACAACCTACTTGAGTATAGTAATCGTAAAAAAATGAACAAAATGTAAGCGAGCATTGGAAACTGTCTAAAGACAAGCTTTTTAATAAGACATCTTCCTCAAATGACGATTAATAACCTTTTTATTACGATATGATTTCATTCATATTAAAGCAAATTCGACCGTTAGCCATATCCGGTGAAGGAACAAATCGACTTGGAAATTCATCATTCATAAAGGTATTCAGAAGTAAACGTGCTTGAGATTTTCCAGATTTGCAAATTTGAAAATTCAAATTAGACTGCTACACATTCTTACCATGCACCATTTTGTTCGTGTTTTGAATGTAGGATTTGTTATGTCACGCACGAAATAGTCCTAATGTTTTGTGCTTTATGTAGTTAGGCCTCTGTCCATTTTTTTAAATTTTTAACAGTGTTCTTGGAAGCTGTTTTATAGTGCTATGAATAACCCAACACTATTTGAAATCCAGATAGCAATGACAGACTAGCAATTAGAATTAAGTAGCTTATGACCTGTGAAACTTAAGTAGTCGAATCATAGTAAAACAAAAAGGTAGCAGAAGACAACTGCCTTTGTGCTTCTAAACGTATGCTTTCATCATTCGCTGCAGAGGTCAAGTAACAAACCTTGTTAGCCTCACTTAAACAACCTTCCGTTGGATTACTATATGGTTCAATGCGCTGGCGTACATTTAACAAAGTTTACGTAAACCATCAAGGTAGCAGACCATCTAAACAGGTTTTGGTCCATTTCGTTATATTCAATGATGAAGAGAATTCAACTAGTAAACTGCGTTCTACATTCCAAAGGTTCTTTATCTGAATGGCACATTTACTATGACTGATAAGTAAATAAATTTATTAACAAGTTGTAAGAACAACTGTATTGCTGTGATATAATGAACGCATACCAAACAGCACTGTATTCGAAAATGAGGCGAAACTGATGTGAACAAGTCACTTATCAATGGTGTCAGTTGCATCGTTATAAGTCGTGCTCATAGTACAGGCGACGGAGCTGTTATAAGCAACGGTTCATAGCATGAAGGGTTGCAGTTTCAATCTGCGTTCACTCTGTTCACCCACTCAGTTCAAACAAACACGGGATCGTTTGAAAGTGAAAAAAAATTATATCATAACTAAACTGTCTGACAACGCAAGAATTGATATATCACCCTCCCCTCGTCCACATAAGCATGAAAAATTGTAGGAGGAACCATAAGACAGTAGGTAATTGTTTTATAAATAAACTGGACGGAGTTGTTATATTGGTAAATTATCATTGGTGTAGATATGTCCTACGCTATGAAGATAGGATGCTTGGAAATTCACTCGCTGATTCCTGTCAGGTATTCGAGCATTCCATCTAAGAGAAATTAGTAAAACCTTGAAATGAGACGAAAGGACGGAATTCATCCAGTGGTGCCTTTCTCATCACGTACCAAGTTGAAATTAACAGACCTTACATCAAACGTGTTTTCAGAATTGAAGCGCCAAATGACCAGACGATCTATACAGGTGCTGAACAATAAAGTGAACATGTTGGAGGTGTTTGCTTAGAAAAGGTTCAACCGTTGTCGTAGGTTGCTGTATACTGACTGTAGTGGATGCGCATATATAAATGAGTTACTTAAGAGGAAGTTAAGGGTAGCAAACGAATTACTGGTTAAAAGGTTTAGTTAAGTAGTTCTGACGTCTAAATTAACCGAAAAAAAAAAACAAAAAAGCCACAAGAATTAGCGAATATCTACTAAACAGGAGAATTATCTCAAGTTTTCAAAACCAACCTAGGAATCTGAGATTGTGAATGAAAACAGCCAGGAGTTCAGAAACAGCGAATGAAGGAGACGTCGAATTCAGTGACGTTTGCAAGCTTATGCTACCACGTCCGAAATACGGTTTAATTTCATGTGGTTTCATCTGACATAATAGTAAAAGTTGCATACTGTCAGAAGTTTGCACCAGTCTGACAATAAACACAAACACTCAGGGGGTTCAGTCACGTGTATGTACAGCTCCAGAATGATCGGTGAAACAAAATCAGCAAACTGAATCACAGCATCATTATAATCTACATATCAACTCAGTTACCACAAACATGAACTGCACCTGATCCGACACCAACTCAATTACAACAGAAGGTCGAACGCAACACAGCTATGCTAGCAAACCGCCCCAATAACCAACGCAGTATAGTATGTGTGGTGGAGTTCTCGTCTGGACCAAATACATTTTACTTTATGAACTCATCTTTTCCTGTAAAATGAAACTACTTATATTTGTAGGTACTATGCCATATTGTGCGACAACTACGGCCAATTCAAGGCTAGGCGCGTCGGTCTTCAAAAACTGAAGTGTATCCAAATGCAGTGCCAACAAACAGAAGAAGAGTTCCTAACGATTGTCCATCTACGGGTTCGACTTCAAGAATAACAGAGGAAGTAGTAAACTCGGTCCAGACTAGATCACAACCAGCTATTGAAATTCCATCTCCAGCTTTACCATCCTATTCCTTCTTAACACCAACCATAGAATAGACGTCAATGAAACGCTCTGAGTCTACTGCGTTTCTGCCAATCGATGGAAAGTATTTCGCCAGCATACTGTGATTTCGACCGAATAGACAGCATTTATACGGCACAACCCTCATTTTTGTCCAAACTCGGGATTTGTCCGGTCCAAGCTATTGCCGTGGTCAATTATATCTGCCGTAGACCAAACAAAGTGCTGGTCCTGACCATGTAAAGTACCGCTCAGCCAACGCCTGTTCCACTGAGAGCCTTTCGGACTAATTGCGGTGGTCAAGTGTGAAGTCATTCTTCAAACATAGGTAAATGACCCCTTTTAATTAAACAGTTACAAAGGGTTTGTTGACACATTACCTGAACCAACTATTTGTCACTTCATTAAGGCGGTTTTGGCGAGAATGTTCCAGAAATACGGCATTCTGTGTTTGAGTTTATTGATTCTTATGCTTTTCCTTGAAAAATATACGGAAAGTTGATGTCCTTTTGCCTTGTCGTCTGGCTTACTTCGACTCAAGTCCTGTGGAAATAGATTCAAAGTCAAGTTTTTGTACAACATTCATGATGGTGTTATTTAGTTATTGCAAAGAACTGAAAAGCCAGAGAAAATCAAGGGTGAAAAATTTGTGGTTATTACAATCTCACATCAAACATTTCTTTTGTTGGACTATCTCAGACCAATCACAAATTAAGTAGCAATCAAAAATTGCATTTCAGTTGCACTTTACAGGCACTCTGTCACTTACCAAATCTTGTTTTTTGTTAAGGAAAAGCTTCAAAAAGTCCACAGTTCAGACATTTTCGTTATTTTCTGATACAGTAAAATGATTTGAATTGATTGAACAATTTGTCTGAAAACATTCAATTGAGGTCAAAAGTCTTAAGTATATCAACGTCCTGAGTAAACACGAACAACTATCGATATTTTAAAAAAAATGAAACAACGTACAATAGCCATGTATATTTCATACTCATTTATATAGTGATTATTGTAATGCTTCTGTGTACTTGTTTGAAAATGCTCACTGAAGCTACTACATACGAAACTATCTTGTTACGTTAGTCTGCGTAATATACGCACACACGAATTTTGACTATCTGTTGATTTCAAAGTCACTAATCTTAAAGTTTAGACAAGCATTTGAGAAAAGATCATATTATGACGTGGCGTTGTATAGCAAGTAATCTCCTTTGTGAGTTGTATGATGCATATATTCGGGAAATGAAGGCAGGCTGCAACGCTAAGATGATAAGAGGCCAGAAAAGACTGTTGAACTAGTGTGTACGCACTATGGGTGACACACCACTACAGCAAATGACAATGCACTGATGCCAAGTGTGCGTGAATACACGTCAGTCGTGCAAATGGGTGTACGCGTTCGTGTTCCTGCATTTCAACATAACCTGTTAGAAACTTCATGTGATGAACTATTTCGCAAGTCAAGCTTCTTCAGCGGTAAGAACAGTAGCATTCGAACAGGCCATTAACGTAATGTATGGGCGGAACTGAAGAATATGCAAAGGGTTATACATTTTTTCACAAAACAGTGAATGTAACTGTTGTAACTTGATATGCGGCCTACGAGCGCGTAAAACAGACAACGGAATGACGGTTAGTGGAACGGTA